>PVLC010004728.1:37511-82568 GCA_004027655.1 Graphiurus murinus | reverse complement strand
TGAGGCCCAAGCCGGGCGTGGTGGCGCACGCTTGTAATCCCAGCATTCGGGAGGCTGAGACCGGAGGATCCGGGTTCGCGGCCAGCCTCAGCTACCTAGTGAGGCATTCCGCAACTTAGTGAGACTCGGTTTCAAAATAAAGAATAAAAAAAAATAGGGCTGGGGGTATAGCTCGAAGGTAGAATGCCCCTGAGTTCAATCCCCAGTACTGCAAAAAAAAAAAAAAAAAAAAAAAAAAAAAAGAAGTGAGGCCCAGGGGGAGGTACTTAGGTCATTGGAGGCATTCCTCGAAGGGGATTGTGGGATGCCAGTCTCTTTCTGCATCAGTTCAAGATGTGAGCTAGCTACGGCCATGCATGATATGCTCACCATTCACCATCCTCCTCTTCACCTGATGCAAGTGACAGGCCTTTGAACTTCCAAGACTGTGAGCTAAATAAGCTTTTTTTCCTTATAAGTTATTTGCCTCAGGTTTTATGTTGTAGTGATTGGAAGGTGACTAATACAACAGGTTCTAGACTTATTAGAGCTCAGACTATGTCTAAATATTATCTTGGTTTCAGAGATCACATAAGGGCACCATTTCCTGTGTATGACAAAATGATTAGCACATGATGACTTTAACTTTGGAAAGACACAGGCTGTCTTACTGGAAAAACAGTCCAAGGACTGATATTCTACTCATCTGTTCCCAAACTATGACTGGTGATAATTCTAAATCATAAACTTCAATTCTTTCTAAACCGCTACAATTTTAGATGTCTTTATGTCAACAGTTTAGCTTCTAACTGAACAAATACACTGAGCAGGACATATTGAATTCTTAATCAAATATGTGTTGAAGCATGTGTGTTCACAACCTTGGTTCCTAGATGAATGTGCTATTATCAAGGGGTGTGGGCGGCAATGAGGGTGAGGTATCAGAAAGGGTAGTTCTAGAATGGTACTTCTAGAAATATATGGTAAATGTAGGCTCTCTCTTCTTCCTGGGATTGAGAATTAAAGGGAATTTGAGACTGTTTCCTCTCAGTCACTGGATTTGCAGCTGCAGTAAGAATAATACTAACTCCCACACTTATGATATTTCCTATGATGGTGAACTATTCTAACTTGTACATCTGTTAAATCATTGCATCCTCTCTCATAGGAGCCTTTGAAATAGGTGTAGTTCTTTTCCCTGATTTATAGATAACAAACTCCAGTTACAGAGAAGTGGAGTCAACGGCCCGTGGTGGCATAGCCGTAAACATGGCGGAGCTACAATTCAAACCTAGCTGAAGCTCTTTCCACTCTGCAGATGCCAATGTGCTGCATGGTAAACTTCATGCCTTGGCATGTGACTAGGCCTACCCAGAGGAAGAGGCACCTTTTTCTAATTGTCTCAAAGACCCTTCTGCTGGCCAGTTTTCTCAAGGTTGCAGCTGTCCAGAGAGAACACTTTTTTTTCTCTTCTCCAACAGTGAGGTGCAGCCTGGCAGTCACCTAGTACATCACGTCTCCTTAGAATTAGTGCCAAAGGTGGCCCATGGAGTGGCATCTGCTGGCGTGTGAGTGTGCTGGTACAACTACAACCATGATAACTTCCATTCCCGCTCACCCTGATTATCACTCCAGTGTGCTTTAGTCATCCACTTCCCTTCACATGATCCTCCCAGTAGAAATGAACTACAGTGAACGTGAGCTGAGAACTGTGGGCTGGCCTGCCGCCCAGCTCCACCAGGTGGAAAGAGCAGAACATCTGGCTCCCTGCCATGCTGTGCATAGCAGGAGCAGGGCAGCTCTTTAGTGGATGGTGGTGGAAGACAAGAGTCAAATCAAGGGCCACATTCCAAGTCCAAGGCTCTGCCATCAAAGGTTTTTGCGGGGGTCATTTTAGAAGAAACAAATTAAGTGCATGTTCTGACTATTCCACTTTTGAAAAATGAATGGCAAGAAATTAGAACTTCATTCACTCCACAATAAAAGGAACACTGTGCAGCTCTGTGTCACAACTAGACGTGGAGAAAGAAACATCAGGCTAGAGTCTCAGCTCTGTCACCTTCTACTATCTGGACTTGGTCAATTACCTCGGCTTTCTTGGCCTCACAATGCCCTGCAAACTGATAAAATAAATCTGTCTCATAAAGTTGTTCTGAGAATCAAATGAGACAATATTAGCAAAAATGCCTACAACCAAGAGGAGCTCCTTGAGAATGATTTGCTAAACTCCAAAAGATAGAAGGAGTGGAGGAATAGGTAAGAGAGAGGAAAATTAACATTGACTGGAATCACGTTTTTTTCTCAAAATTATTTTGCAAAAACCCTTGAAGTAATGGACATAGCACCCATTCTAATAAGTAAGGTATGTCTTAGTCCATTTTCTATTGCTGTGACAAAATACCTAAGGCTGGTAATGTAGAAAGAAAAGAGATATATTTAGCTCATGGTTTTGGAGGCTGAAAGACCAAGATTAGGTGACCCTATTGGCTTGGCCGCAGGTGAGGGTCTTCTGTCTACATCACAAGGGGCAGATGACATTATGGCAGGAGTGTATACACAGTCACATGAGGAGACAGGAAGAAAGAGGGGTTCAGGGGCAGGACTTGCTTTGTCTTTAACTCACACTTGTGGGAACTAACTGGGTCCCTCAAGAACTGCATGAATCCCTTCCAACTGTGGTGCTCCCAATGACCTAATCATCCTCCTCTAGGCCCCAGCATCTGGACACCACCATACTAGAGAGCAGCTCCTAACACATGAAGCCTTGGGGGACACATTCAAACCAAAAGCAGACAATAGTGAGGTGTTTTGGATGCAGAGAGGGTAAGCGTCTGGACCAAAGTCATGAAATTTCGGTGACTGAGACAAAATTCAAAACTTGGCTTTACATGACAGCAAAGCCTCATGTCGAAATTCCGTGATGGGGTCTCATGGAACAGGAAGGAGAGGAAGAGGGGAAAGGGGTAGAAGATAGATTCACAGAGCAGCGAGCATGGGAGTTGAGAGGTGCCCCATTGGAGGTGACGGTGGCTGGAGAAGGTCAAGTTCAATGCCTCGCCTTTCAGGAGCCACTGGAACTGAGGTCATGCGTATATACCTTCATCTCAGTGCATGCCTTTGTTATATTTCTGGCCAATTCTTCCTTAGTTACAATCTGCAATCAGCTTCTCCAATTTTCAAGATTTTCCTTCGTGGAAATTCCTCTCTTCTCTAGGTACCTGTGATAGACTGAATAATCGTTACCCAAAGTTATCCCCATGCTAATGCCAGAACCTGTAAACATGCTACCTTCTATGGCAGACAGGACTCTGCAGAGATGATCAAGTTATAGTTCTTAAGATATGCAAATTAGTGAGTTATCTAGGTGGGCCAAGTAAAATCCCGAGTGTCCTCATAAGGGGAGACAATGGCATTAGGATCAGAGAGAAGTTTGTAATGATGGGAACAGAGGTCAGAAAGGAGACAAACTGTGCTGATGTTGGCTTTGAGTATGGATGAAGGGGCCAGGAGCCAAGTAGTGGAGTCTGACTCTAGAAGCAGGAAGAGGCAAGGAGACTGGTTTTCCCCAGGGGCCTCCAGAAGGAAGCAGCCCTGTTAACAATTTGTCCTTAGCTAGTGACGTGGATTTCACACTGTCGACCTCCCAAAACTGTAAGAGCCTGAGTCTGTGTTCATGTTAGTATGCTACCACAGCAAGGGGAAATTAAGACAGTACCTCTGCCTGGCCTCTGTGCAGTTTTGCTTTTATTGCTTAGTACTGTTTTGCCTTCATCGGGCTTTATTATTACAAAACTAATTATAGCCATTTATATGGTGCTTCAAGATTTTCAAAGATAATCTAATAACAACCACACACTGACCCAGCGCCAGGCATTGTGAAAATGTTCCACATGCATTGGCCCTTGGTTCCCACAAATATCCTATAATTTGCCCATAGTTACATTGAGCCAAGATTCAAACCCACGTGTATCTGACTTCATGACCCAGATTCTCAACAGAACTTGCAACTGCCTCTTTGTTTTGCATTATCCCATTAATGTCTCGTCTTAACATTACATCAAGCCTGTATTAAGGGTTTATTTCTTTGCTTTTGTTTGTGTTTGTTTGTTTGTGGTACTGGGGATTGGACCCAGGGGCATTCTACCTCCAAGCTATACCTCCAACCCTTTTCATTTTTTATTTTGAAACAGGGTCTCACTAAGTTGGTGGGGCTTTGCTAAATTGCTGAGGCTGGCCTCAGACCTACAATCCTTTGTCTCACAAGCATGTACCACCACACCCAGCTAATGAGGACTCTTAAAAATGTCTTTCATTTATAGATGAAGAAGTTGAAGCTCAGAGAGTTTAAGTGATTTATTTATTTATTTATTTATTTATTTATTTATTTGCCAAGATCATTCATCCACCAAGATTCAAAGCTAGCCCTGAAACAGATCAAAGGCTTCATTCTCTCTGACTGGTTCATGAGAAATAATTGGTTCTCTCCTGAACTCCTGGGTCTTTGTAAATACCTGTACCGCCACAATGTATTCCAATTGTGCATGTAGGTAATGTAAGCCTTTAGAAGGCCAAACCCAGTGTCGGTCTTCCTGTGTTGTCATGATTAAAGAGGCATAATCAGCAGAACCCATTCAAAACGAAAAGCTTTTCATCTGCAGCTTGTCTGTCAACAAATAAGGAGAGGGAAGGGAATCCAATTCATAGTTCCATCCCTTCCTCCCTTCTCCCCAAGCCTCTTACCCCTAGCCCGAAGCCTCCGGACCCAGCAGCCTGTTCATCTAGAGCAGGGGCAGAATGAGCAGGTGTTTATACTCTGTCATCTCTTACCTGTGACACCGTATACTAGCAAACCATTGTTTGAGTACTACTTTTATTCCGATGCTGTTCCGTTATTGTCCCAGCAACCCTGAGAAGTGGGTATTTCATTTGAAGAGAGCAACTCGGAGGTGACTGGTTCTGCAGGACTCTTCCTTCCCCAAGTCTGCTTCCTTCCTCCATCCCACACAGCCTCTCACCGAGTCTTCTAACCAACCCATGAGTTCCTCAAGGCCAGATACCGTGTCTTAGTCACCATTTTATTCCCAAAGCTTAACACAGAGTTGGTCACGTAAGAGGCATTTGAACAAAATGCAACACCTGCACCGCATTGCACCCTTGGCACAACTCCAGAAGTCATTCACACCCATCTGTCCACACCCATGAGAGCCAAGGGTGTCCCTGCATGCCATTACTAAAGCCACAACGATCACACCTATGTGGCTTCTTAGAATCTCAGACACAGAGTTGGGTGTCTACTCTAAACCTCTCACATGTGTCTAATCTCAACCTTTTGCCTTATCCACAAGGAGCCAGAGCCCAGGGAGGTCCATCCGGTTCGACTCTGTCCAGTGCTTTTCCCTTTCTGTTATACTGCTTCTGCTTGCTGAAGGTTAGCAGCAGATACAAAGCAGGAGTTTGGCACTGACATTCTCTAGGTAGATTTCCAGGTACCTATTCCCAGCACACCATATGGTTCACAGGTTATCTTTTTACAGAATGTTGCAGTAAGTTTTATATTCTATCACTGAACTCAGAATAGATTAAGCCAAAATTACCCTTCAATTCTGGGAAAGACATTTGACCTCTGAATGCTTTTATTATTAGCAAATAAAAAAGAAAAGGAAAAGGAAAATCACTAACTCTAAGAATAAAAGAGAACATTTGGGTTCCAGTCCTGACTCTGATACTTGGCCTTGAGCAATCTCTCAAACATCCGACACTGGTTTTGACTCCTGGCCCCGCCAGTGGCCTCACTTAGATCCCACCCAACCTTCCCTTTCTTTCTCCCTTACTCACAGTCTGATGACTCTCCCAGCCTTACCTGGACCCACCTGCCCCCGCCACCACCCTACTTTGTTTCAGGTGCTTCCCTTAATAAAATCCTTGCACATTTAATCCCCTCTTGGCATCTACTCCTTGGAAGACTCAAATTTATTCTTTATTTTGAAACCGAGTCTCACTAAGTTGCGGAGTGCCTCACTAGGTAGCTGAGGCTGGCCACGAACCCGGATCCTCCGGTCTCAGCCTCCCGAATGCTGGGATTACAAGCGTGCGCCACCATGCCCGGCGGAAGACTCAAATTAACACAAGGCTACAACCTGGTTTTCTAAACATATTTCCTCATTATTCCAATTGGTCTCATTAAAGCTTCCTTAGTCATGCATTCATCCCCTTTCCAGAACCAGAATTCATTTTCATTCAGCCAATATTTACAGCACTGCCTACTTTGCACAACTTGTGCTAGGTGCTAGAAGTAATGGTGAGGGTAAGCCAGACAGTCTCCTGGAGCCTGCATTCTGGAACAACATTCCTCTGCCTTTGTCTCTCATTAATAAAGTGCTTTTGTATGTATGTGTGGTACTGGGAATTGAACCCAGGGGTGTTCTACCTCTGAGCTATACTCCCAGCCCTTTTCACTTTTTATTCATTTATTCATTCATTTTTGTGTGTGTATGATGCTGGTGATTGGACCCAGGGGCATTCTACCTCTGAGCTACACTCCCCCAGACTCATTTTATTATTTATATGGAAACAGGATCTAAGTTGTTGAAAGCCTTGCTAAGTTGCTGAGACTGTCTTCGTTCGAATCTGTGATCTTCCTATCTCAGCCTCTCAAGTGTTAGGATTACAGGCGTGTGCCACCACGCCTGACTTTACTTTTTTTTTTGAAACAGTGCCTTGCTAGATTACTGAGAGTCCATGTGCTTCCCTGCATAACCCGCCCTACCCTACCACAAGGCGTGCCCCCTCCTCCTGCGAACTGTGAGTGACAAATTGTCTTTTCAATGACAGTCATCCCCCAATTTGTTGACCCTTGTGTACCACAAATTTTCTATTAATACGCTATAGTTTAAAGCAGTAAGGAAGTTATCAGACTTTTTTTTTTCCAGAAAGAGAATGTGGGGGAAAATTCAACAATGTCACTTTATGTTTGGAAAAAACTCCAGTGGTTCTAGATCTTCAAATAAAGTAAAATCTGACTCCATTCTCTTGGTGAGTGGAAATATACCGGAATCCACGGTGATTCTCTACCATGGCTAGACATGGAGGAAACAACACAGGCCAGGGGGACAAGATCTGCCCCAAACTAGGTGGGACAAGACTGGGATGTTGTAATAAAGGGGTGCACCGATTAACCAAGAGGTAAAAAGGGAGATAAGCTCATTGCTTTCACCGTGTAGCAGTTGGAGGTGAAAGTTTCAGGTTGTTAGAGCTCTTACTTCATACAGCCATCATTCAGGGCCTGGGGGCCTTGCTCTCAGCCACGTTGATGGAGTTTGGGCCTCCGATGGTTCTAGTCAAGGATGGAGAAAGAGAGCATGAAGGTAGCATACCCAGGGTCTACTGTAGGGGCCCCCAATGGCCCAAGTAGTGAGAACCTAGTCACATGACCACATCTAACTCCAAGGCAACTCTCTCTTCAAGGGAGAGAGAACTGACCTCTAGGAGCAGAGTGGCCAGCTCCGCTGCTGTTCCTTGGACTGAGAAAGCTTAAGACATATGACTTTGCATGCACCTTATGAGGTGTTAGTATTTTCATTTGACAGTTGGGAACACGTGAGTTCAGAGTGGTAAAGTAATTAATTAATCCAAGTTCACACCCATACCTGAATGCAGAAGTGAGATTTCAAGTGAGGCCTGTGGAATGTTAAATTTCCTTTTCCTTCTTTCTCTTGAGCAGTTAGTACTCTACATTCCTTTCTCCTTATTGATATTCTTTCCTTCAAAAATAATTCCAGTCTCTGTTTTAGTTGGAGTCGAGTTTTTATTTTCTCCTCCTTTTCCTTCTTAAGTTTATATTTTACAAAATGTGCTCATCTTTCTTGATTGTTTTTCTCCTTTGTTTGACTTCCTTTGTGTTCATTTTTGTTGCATTTGATCATTCTTCCATTTCTAAATGATCATAATTCAAAAATTGCTTTTTTCTGATCACACCAGTGTTTATTTGTGGAATTTTTTATTTGGTTGGATGGTTGGTTGGGATACTTTTATGGTGCTGGAGACAAGGACTTGGACTTGCTAGGAAAATGCTCTACCACTGAGCTATATGCCCAACCTCTGTTTCTCTTTTCTTGTCTCTTTTATAACAATTTGTTCCTGTGGAAACATAAATATTTTGGGTGTGAGTTAGCCTATCTTAATGTCAATCAATCAGTAAATTTTGAGAGATAATATTACTGCAAGTTTCTAAAATATGTTTACATGTAAGATATCAAGCCATTTTATCAAATAAATGTGAAGTATAATATTGACTCTTTTTCAATTCAGTGTACAAAACAAAATGTCATACAGTGAGTTACCAGAACTCCCAGGGTGTATGCCTGGAAACAGCTGAATTCTAAGCAATGATGTCACTGTTCACAAGTAAAGGTAAGAAAGAAGCAAATTGATAAGCAGCAAAGTTAATCTCCTGAATTTTACTGTGTAGTCTTTCAAAGTACTTGAGCTATAGTGTAAATTAATTATATTAGATTAGAAAAGGGAAAAGCAATTAGATATATAACATTACCTTTGAAGAAACATTTTGACTAGTAAGTAGGACTTTAAATTATTTTTTCTATTAAATGATATTATCCTGAAACTCCAAAAGTTCATGATCAAAAAAGAAATTAAATACTGTTATATCCCCCCAATATGATAACTATTTTCTCATCTCTTTTGTCTATAGTTCTAGTAGTCATGGAATATGGGTTGTGAAGTTTCTTTTAAAAAGGAAAAGTAACAAGAAACACATAGACTAATAATACTCACCTAAGCATCATGAAGCAAATGTGGATGAGCTCCACAGCCCTAGCAGTGTAGAACCCAGATGTATTAGTCAGAGAGGCTACCTGTTATAACAAGCAGCCCCAGTAGCAGTGTTCACTTTTAACTCATGTACTAATAGTTTGATATGAGTGTTCTTGGTCAGGCAGCTCTGCTGTGGGACTCCCTGCCAAAGGATGACTTGGGGCCAGGCTCCTTGGTGTTTATGTCTCTGCTACCCGTAGGGCATTAGACTCCTGGGATTTCCAGCTTAGCATATGGCAAGAAGCAGAAGTGGAGGATTTGATGGGTGGGTGGTCTCCAAACACATCCCAGGGTGAAACTGAGAAGGTACTGTGGTTCTATGCCCTGGAGGAGAAGGAAACGGGATTCAGAGAACACTGACACTCCAGCTCCCCCACCCCAAAGTAACTTTCAGAGCATCCACATTTTCACCCATTTGTGTAAGGAAGTGTGATGGTCGATTCCAAGCCTCACCTGCCTGAGCTTAAGCATACTCAGAGAGCTGGTAAAATATGATTTCTGCATATGTCTGCTAGAGATGAGCACTTAACATGGTAGGATGAGTAAAAGTCACCCCCACAAAGATGAGTGGGCACCATGCAATCCCTTGAGGGCCTGAATACAACAAAAAGATAGAAGAAGGGTGAATTTGTTCTCTATATTTGAGCTGAGACACCCATCTTCTGTCTTCAGACATCGGAGCTCCTGGTTCTCCAGTCTTCGGAATCAGACCTGGACTCACACATTGACTCCCCTTGTTCCTGGGCTTTTCTCACTCTCCAGCTTGCAGACAGCAGATCACGGGAGGTCTCCGCCTCCATGACAGCGTGAGCGGTTCCCATTATACACGTGTGTGTCCTGTGGATTCTGTTTCTCTGGAGACCTCTGATTAATGCAGGGAGCAACCCTGAATGATGCCAATAATCCCAAGATAAAGTGCTCACTGGTGACACATTTTGTTATTTGGACATCTGGAGTTATGCTGAATTTGATCTTCTCACATAAAACTAAACCATATACAAAATGATGTCTTAATAATACTTAAAAGGATTGTGTTGCCTTTAAATGAAAATATTTTGTCCCTTTTTAGCTAATTAATTATTAACCATACAAACTCTGACCATTCCCTCACCCCCACCATAGCCCAGCTAGCATCATCCATCTGAGCACAGCTCCTGAAAGGCCTTTGTGCAGGTCTCTGCACATGCTGTAACACAGGGCAGGAGGAGGAGGAGCAGAGGAGCTGCACATCTCTGTTGTTCATCTCTTTGTCTTCCTGGGTAGTGCTGGAGAATCTGGAGCCAATCATTTACCCTGACTCTGACCTCTTGAGATCTGTCCGTGGAGTTCTGAAAAAGATGGGGTGCATCTGTGTGAACAAAGGCAGAAAAGCCTCGGGGATCTAGTGTCAGGTGATGAGACCTGCAGAGTTAGGACAGCCTTAGATAATGTTCTCCTTTCTCTTTTCAAAACAAAAGTTAGGTATAATTCAGAAAATGTTTACAAAACACCTTTACCAGTGTTTACCACTAAATGATGAGGGGCTACAGGCCAGAAGTGGTAAGAACAAATTACTTTTCATTTTATGCTTCTCTATACTGCTCGAATTGTTTTCTTCCATGTGTGTGCATTTGTTAATTTTCAGGTACTGTTTTTAGTGTCAAGTCTGATAAATACTTTCTAACATGATCATTGTCCACTAGAGTCCAAGCATGGTTTGCATATAACTCCTGCCAGGAAACATATTCTTACTTTTTGGGGGGCTCTCTAGGATCTTGTTATAGTTTGGTTTTAAAATATCCCCCAGATCTCATGTGCTGGAAGGAGCCATGCTCGAAGACAGGGCAGAGCTGGAGACGATGGGTGCCTTTGGGACATGGTCAAGTACACCTTGTGTCCCAGGTCCCACCCAGCTGCCGCATGTCTCTCTAACCCTCTGCTCTCCACCACCAGCCATAATGTCCTGAAGGTCTCCAACCCTGACTCCTGCTTGGCAGCCAGCATAACATGGACTATATAGATGGACTGAAATCTCCACATCTTCCTCTAAGTTTTGCATAACAGGTATTTGGGTGAGAGTGGTGAGAATGCTAACTAAAAGAGATCTTAATCCAATGTAAAGGCTTTCGTAGTTGGAATAAACCAAGGCATAAATAACAAAACAATTGCTATGACTACTGCCAGAGAGAGAAAAAAAATGAGAGAGAGAGAGAGAGAGAGAGAGAAAGAGAGAGAGAGAGAGAAAGAGAGAGAGAGAGAGAGATTGATTCACTCTTTAATTAGCTTCATGTTCCCTGGGGCAGCAGCCATGCCTGTCATTTCCTTGTGCGTTTCCAGAATGGCTAGCACTGTGCCAAGTACATAGTATGGATTTATTACTATTAATTCCTCCCCACTCTTTGTCCTTAGAATATACACCAGGCCAATATCTCTTTCTCTGTTCCCACAGTGCTATCACGCATGGCTCAGTGGTAAATGTGTGTCAGCTAGTTGAACACCCAGGACACTCACCGACCCAGTCAACAGGGTTTGTGCAATCTTGGTCACCATCCCACCTGCAGATAAGCAGTAATAATGGGCTTGGATAAGACAGGAAAGAACTGATTTATAATAAATGCTTAAAATAACTCTCTAATCCTGAGGGGGAAAGGCTAGCATTCTAGTGAAATACAGTACTTATGAAGGTCAAGACTGATTCCCATTTAATTGTGTGTGTATGGAGGGGCATACCCAGAGGCATTCTACCTCTGAGCTACACCCCCTGCCCTATTTTTTTTTGAAACAGGGTCTCAATAGGTTGGTGAGAGTCTCACTACTTGCTGAGGCTGTCCTTGAACCTGTGATCCTCCTATCTCAGCCTCCCAACCACTGGGATTATAGGTGTGTGCCACCACTTGGCTTTATTATTTGTTTATTTTTGTGGTACTGGGGATTGAACCCAATGGCATTCTACCTCTGAGCTATAACCCCAGTCCTATTTTTTTTTATTTTGAAACAGGGTCTCACTAAATTGTGGAGGGGTTCACTAAGTTGCTGAGGCTAGCCGTGAACCTGAGATCCTCCTGTCTCACCTTCCCCAGTTAATATTTTTTTAACATTTAAAACTATGCAAAAGTCTGAATGAATGGTAATGGTGAACCAAAAACTCCTACTGTTGAAATGGGAAAGCTTCCCAGAGGAGACCTCCAGTTCTCAACCCTTTCTAAAGTATGTAGTGAGGAAGTTTAATGATGAATTCAACCCTCAGATAAACCTAATTAGGGGATCCCAGTGGGAGAAGATGGTTGTTCTTCTGGACCTTCTTTTGTAACCCCCAAAAGAATGCTATCCACACCCTAAAACCGAAAGCCTACATTGATGCTCACGCATTTAGATGCTTGGGTAAGCCCTACCAAGTTATGATCTCTGGTGTGTGCAGCCTCCCCGACATACTTGAGTTATTCCACTCCCTGGCATTTTCCTCTGAAAGAGAAAAGTGAGGCCCACATCCCCTCCACTGTCTCTCATCAAATGGACCCTAAGGTGACAAGCTTTGCTCCTCCTCATGGTTTTATGGTAGCTGAGGAGGACAATAGGCAACGAGGGAGGAAAAGAGCAAAGAAGCACATAAAAATAAATGACCTGTTTTTTACCTTGTCCCCTTTCTCAGCAGAATCAAAACTTCCTATATGGGTCTTACTGTGGCTGCTTCTAGACTTTCAAAGTGTGCTAAGCTGAGACACAGGTAAAGAGCAGAAGGAGGCTGGGCTGGAAACCCCAGCATTTCCAGAGAAGGAGCCCCTGGGCAGTCCATTATCTTTATTGTTTACTGCCAGACACTAGACTTCTCGACCTCAAATATAAATGCTAAAAATTCACTCAGTGCAGGTTTGTGTGGGAGAATGCTTTGTGTCTACTTCTTTCTCTTTCTCGATGTCACCTACAGTTTCTGAGCCCATGTGCCATGATGGAAGGGTTTTACAAGCGTAGAGAAAGGGCTTCCTGTTCTATACACCCTGAAGGTCTGGGGAAGAAAGATTCTGAACGTCTGGGAACTTAAAACATGTTTGCATACTAGCTGAACAGCACAGAGTGGCTGAACTGGTTGTGTTCCTAACTGCTTTCAAACAGGTAGGCTTACTCATTGGTCTTATCACATGCTAGGCATGATAAATAGAAGCAAAATTCTTCTCTCACACAAAGAACTCTCCTTTAGGACCAACTAAGGGCTGGTGGTGGAACTCAGTAGCAGAGCATGTCAGGATGCCCAAGGTCCTGGGGTAAGTTCTCAGCACCAAAAAGAAAAAAAAAAGGAAAAGATTCAATTAAGGGCTGAAAAAATCTGAATTCTTACCTCTGAGATAGAAGCAATACCATGTTATTAGCAACAATTAAGACACGAAGAAAGTAATCACAGCGCTGGTAATCCAGGTGGCATGGCCCAAAAGTGGTCTGTAAATTTATAATCTAGTTTTGTGGCCATTTTGACCAGTGAGTTATTGTTTGTCCCTAATATGACTGGATTGATTTATCCCAGCACTGTCACCCTATTGGTACCTGTCTTGAAGAGAAAAAAAAAATTAGATGGGGGGAGAGAGCTGGAGCTGGCTCAGTGGGGTGTGTGTTTCCTGGCAGGTGTGTGTGTGTGTGTGTGTGTGTGTGTGTGTGTGTGTGTGTGTGTGTGTTACTAGGGATTGAAATGAGGGGCATTCTACCTCTGAGCTACACCTCCAGCCCCATTTTTTAATTTTTTTTCTTTTGATACAGGGCCTTGCTAAGTTACGGAGGCTGACCTTGAACCTGTGATCCTCCCTTCTCAGCTTCCCAAGCATTGGGATTACAGGCATGTGCCACCATGCCTGGTGCCCTGGCAGCTTTTAATAATAAGCTTTAGAAAAATGTTGTTGGTACATTATAATTATACATGATAGTGGAATTTGTTGTGAAACATTCATCCATGCACATAATTTGGTCAATTTAATTTCCCAGTACCTCCCTTTCCCTCCCCTCTCCATTCCTTCCTCCCTTCCTCTGATCTCCTCCTTTGAGGGGTGGGGGTGGTGCTGAGAAGGACTCAAAAGGTAGATGGACCTCAGCTTTCAACTCAGGCTCTGAGGGTCCTTGACCTCATCACAGAAAGGAATTTAAGGATGAGTCATGGTAAGGCACAGATTGATTTTATTGAGAGAGGGAGGAAGGAAATATACACTCTGGGAGACAGAGTTGAGTGGGGGATTTGGAGATTAACAATGAGCTAGCTACATCTCAGCCAGGCATATTTATACATGTATAATCTATATGACAAGGGACTTTTGTTATTGTTGTTGTTGTTGTTTTAATTCCCTTTGGGTTTGGAGACTAAACATATTAATTATTGCCTACCAGGAGTTGTTTTCTGTTTTGTTCTTGATAAAAAATCTCTAATAGTTTTCCCGCCAGGGATTTTGGTTGTTCTGTCTTGTGAACTTAAAAACAGCACCTCACTGATGTAGCACGGAGGGCTGGATGGACGGTACGACGCACAGGTGCAATAGTCAGACAACCTACAGACGAGGCCTCGTCATCGATTTGATGGTGCTGATTGTGATGAGACTACGTGAAAGTGTACTTTGAATCTGGACTTTTAATCCCTCTAGTCTCCTTTCTACCTGCCTTCTGTATTCTGTTCTTCCTCAACCTCCATTCTAATTTCAGGAGATCCCCTTCTCTATTTCTTTTCCTTTTTTCTCTTGCTTCCACATTTAAGAGAAAACATAAGTCCCTTGACTTTCTGAATCTGGCTGATTTCATTTAACATGATGTGGTTCTCCAGTTCCATCCATTTTCCTGCAAGTATCCTAATTTCGTTCTTTAGGAAACAAACTTTTGATCTCCCAGCTGCTGAGACATTTGTGAGGAAAGGAAGTAAACTGATCATAGCTGAGCTTTTATCATTGGGAAAGGAAAGACTTTAACTGACTTTTTATTAGAAAAAGTAATGTGACTTCATTGCAGAAAAATTAAAAAAATACAGATAGGAGTAAAGGTTTTGTTTTTTTTTTCTCACAATCTCATTACTAAAAATAAGTACTCTCTACTTTCTCATATACATAATATCCATTTGGATCTTCTAAAAAAAAAAAAATGGCTGTGTAGCCTTAATCAGAAGGAAAAACCAGCACATTTTTCCTGAATTGCTCTCAAGGGACTCATAAGGTACAAAGCAGATCATTTTGTGTTCTAGAGTGTTTCTTACGCACACAAAGGTTTGAAAATTGCTCAACTAGAATAAAAGGAGAAACAAAACCTTATAATAACCATGAGGAATGGGGCGGAGGATTCTAAAGTAGTTCTGCTTACTGGCAGCTTTTACTCTGTTTATTCTGTTTATGTTTTACTATTAAGCAACTACGACCTTGATACATATAAACAGATGTTATTATTATGTTAATTAAACAAAATAATGGAGACACAATTTATCAGAAATTAAATTCTAATTTCTTTGTCTTGGAACCTGGGACATTCTACCTCTAAGCTACACCTCCAGCGCTTTTCTTTTTCTTTTTCTTTCTTTCTTTTTTTTTTTGGTATAAGGTCTCACTAAGTTACTAAGGGTGTCACTGAATTGCTGAGTCTGGCCTCGAACCAGAGATCCTCCAGTCTAAGCCTCCCATGTACTGAGGTTGTAGATGTGTGGCACCATGCCCAGTTTTGAATTCTAAATGTAGTGCCTAAAATGCAATCATACAATCATAAAATGCCCACCACCACCACCACCCACTCCCAAGTATGTGTGTGCGTGTGCCTGGGTATATGTCAGAACTCAGAGTTCATATGCCAATTTGGAGCCCGCTTTTTCCCACTTTGCAAGATATTTTAACCATTTTCCCACGATAACCAAATATCCTGAAACACCTCCTCATGTTTATTTCTCAATTGTTTTAATATATTTCTGTTGCTTTCTAGGGAAAGATGTAACGCTCATATGTGATCTTTATAATTAATTTGCACCATGAAATATTAGAGAGAAGGCCTTCTTTGGTCTCTGGGAATCCAAAGCTACCGGCAGGGACTAAGGACTTCTGTATTGGAGGAGTGAGCTCCCAGGAGCAAAAAAGGGGCCTCCACAACACCAGCATTACAATGACTGATTCTGTTGTCAATCTCTTACCATCACCCAAGACGATCTGTTTAAAAGCTGTCTATCAATTCTGCTACTTCTCCAGGACAGGGATCCTGCAGTCCTTTTAAGCATGGGACAATTGCTAGACACCAACAAGCCTGGACCAGAAGGAGTAAATTTGAAGGCAGAGAAATGGGGCAGTTATAGAAATTCAGGAATAGCATGAAAGACGTTAGTGGTGAAGTCGAAGAGGAAGGGATGGTGAGAAATTGGAAAATTTGAAGCCCATGGAGAGGAACAATTTGTGAACTGGTTAACTAGATGTCAGCCATGAAATCTCACTGTCTGACCTGTCCCAGCCCTGCAATCCACAGCCTATGGAAGCCCACAGCTCTTGACACAACGTCTACTCATTCTGGAAGGCCATGTACTCCTAGCTTCCCTGCCCCTTGTGGCCTCTGGCTTTCCCATGAACTGCTTCTGCTCCCCCAGATCAACACGCAGGGTGAAAATCAGCTCCCCCTTTGGTTCCCAAACTAGCCCACCCATAGCCACATTTATGCATTCTGTGGATGTGGCGGGTCTTGCAGATGGGCTGATCCAGTGCCTGCCTCTATTAAAGAGACTATAAAAGCTAAATGATTTCTGCTCATCCCTTGTAGATAGGGAGGCCACGTGGTACAAGCAGAAACTTGCCATGGGTGTTTCTGGGACAGCGTTTACCTTCTTAAAAATATATGGCCTTTTCTTCTTTTTTCTTCTTCCTGCCTTGAATATGGACTTAACTCATGAGCCCGCAGCAGCTACGCTGAGAATATAAAGTGGCAAGGATGTGCACCAAGCCAACAGATAAGGATAGGGAAGTAGAAAGATAAAACATTTCTGAGTCCCTGAGGGCATCAATGACTGCTAAATCATGCCAATAGCAACAAAGCTATGATTTTAGATAAATTCCCATTTCTTCAAGCCATGATGAGTCTATTATTCTATTACCTACAGCCTAATATGCTCCTAAGAAATAAAGAAGACCGTGCTGTGATATTTTGGAGGCCTCAAGGTGGGTGAAAATTACACAACATTTTGCCATCTTGCCATCTCTGGCCCTCTCCAGTTCTCTATTCCCTTTTCCCTCTTTCATCTCATCTCCTCCAAAAAGCAAAGCAGAATTACCCCTTACTTTCCATGCAGTATCTGTAACCATGATTTTTTTTATTAAATGTACCTTAAACATCTCTTCTTCCATTTCAATCATTTATCAAACATGTTTCCCCCTATAAAGTTAATTCTTCCTGAAAGGAATTCTGGTACCAGGTGTTCAGATAAAAATATCCTCTACTTCCTTACATAAAACATAAAGCATTTCTAAAAAGGATACCAGTGCTTAAAGCCCTAGAGATTGAGAACAGGACTACACTGCCAGGATGGATGAGGTAATTCTGCATAGCGCTGAGAATCTATCACTGTTGACTCCGGCTGATGAGAGAGCGATGCCCTCTAGGCTGAGCAATCTGACTTGCTCACTCCAGGAGGGAAGGCCATTGCCATGGGGCTCATTCAATTGAGCATGCTGCCAATCACTTGCACATCCACTAGGAGATAACACTGTAAACCCTGGGGAAAAGCTGCCCGCCTCAATAGGCTGCAGCAAAGAGCATGGTCCTCGACAGAGCACAAAGCAGAGGAAAACAGGGCAGTCCATGCCAGTGCAGGCGCAGAAAGTTCTATGCTCAATGGCAGAGGTCAGCTGACAAGAGCCATCAAGACTTGGCTTGGAGAGTTGAAGACAGTTGGCGGCTTTTTCAGAAATACTAGTTTGTGTTCTCTCTACTAGGAATAATTGAGACTATTTGGAATAATTAAGAATGTACTTCCTTGCATAAATGTTTTTAAATGCCCCCCCCTTTGTGCCAACTCCACACTCTACTGCACATATGTGATCCTTTATTAAGCCTATTCAGAACTTAGTTTGGAAGAATATATACCCATTTGTCTAAAACAGTAATTCTCGGCAGGAGTGATTTTGCCCTCTAGGGGAGATTTGGTAATGTCTGGAGCCATTTTTGGTTGTCACCACTCAGGTGCTGGTGGGGGTGGCAGGGAGCAGAGGCTGTCTAGTGAGTAGAGGCCAGAAGTGCAGCTAAACATTCTGCACCATCCAGACCAGTCCCAAACAACACATAATCACCCAACTCCATGTGCCCAAGCACTGAGGTTGAGAAACCCTGGTCAAACTTAGGAACCAGTAAAACTGAGAGAGGCAGAAAGAGGGCACTTCTGAGTCTCGTTAGACTAGTCTTCACTTCTTAGATGTATTGATGTATTTTTAAACTTATTTTCTTTTCTTTCCTGTTATGTGTTGACAATGCCTGTGATTACATCTACTGTATTATAACACAATGTATTTTTATAATCCAATGACAATAGCTTGACAATATTTTTGTGCCTACCTTCTTTGACATCACATTTTATTTTTAGTCCTGAAGCAAAAATAATCCCTTAACATCCTTGCTAGACTAGAATGATTCATCCAGTTCTTTTTCTCTATGATAATCTGAGTATTTTACCTACAAAGATTACAGATGTGTTAGTTAAATCATGCACATAATTTTTGGCCCACACAATTAGACAGCCCACATTGTGCTGCTTCAATTGATCGATTTCCTCTGGGCATCCATATTTACTGATTCACACTAGATGGAGAAATCCTATTCAAGGTGGTAAATAACAAATATCTGGGGGATCTTTGTTGACGTTATTTCTTCCACTGATCCTTGTTATTTCAAATTCTACCCATCTCATTTACTTTTCCTTTTTAGAGGCTCCTCCGCTTCTCTCTAACTGGAGAAGTTCTTTTAAGGCAGGAATTGTCTCACTTTTTACTGAACCCTGCAGCATCAGGTATAAGACTCATCAAAAGGCATGACTACACAATGAGTTCATTGAATAAGATACAAAGCAGAAATGCACGCATTTAAGACAATCCGAACACACTGTCTCAGGTCCTCAGATTCCCAGTTTGGCTCTCATGAACTCAAGGAAACCTTCCTACAAGGAAATTCTTGGGTAAGGTTGGCCAAATTTCACATGACCAAGCCATTGCCAAAAAGAAATTTCATGAGTGACCTTCAATGACACACTCAACATAGAAAATGTGAATGAGTGTCAGGATTGGTGATGGTTGTTAAAAATCAATTTATGTGAATACTACAGCTGTACATGCCTGAGGTATTGGGAGACACCCTTCTGATCAAATTTCTGCTTTTATTATTATTTTCTTTCCATGGGTCTACAAGGCAACTAAGCCAAACAGTTTCCATTTCTCTATTGTCTGCTTCCCTTTGAAATGCATACTTGATCCTAGAACAAAAGATTTGTCTCAAAATAAATTGATATAAAATACATGGAAATGTTATTTCTAAAAAAAAAAAAAGCAAGTTTCATAATAAAATGGTCTCCTCTTCATATGATATGAGTTTTTAATAACTTGCCAAAAAAAACCTCTCTTTTGCCAATAAATGCATATCCTATTAACTGAAGACCTGGGTAATGCTAACTTATTATATACTATTCATATCTAAATTATTTTTTCTGAACCCAAAAGGGAAAAAACACATCATATGGAGCTTCAAGTCACCAGACTCTGGGGTACATCCCTCCTGTGGCCACTGAGAGAACTACTGCTCTGCCCTGGGTTGGAATGTTCTGAAATAGTTATTGCCCCTTTGTATTCAATCTCTTCTTGCCATTATTAATGAACAGTTTTTATCCATTAGCTGAGAAATCTTGAGCAATTGATAGAGCTGGTCCTGAAGTAAAGAACTAAAAGAAGAGTATCAGCCTGAATATCAAAATGCAAGTGTTTCAGTGCAGCTCAAAAACTATCAAGGAAAAGGTCAAGGAAATGAGTATCAGCCTGAAGGTTAAAGTGCAAGTTTTAGTGCATCAAGAGATATCAAGAAAAGGTCAAGGATATTGAGGATAAGGAGCAACTGGAGACTGGGCATTGGTGGAAGCCCTCTGCCTTTTTGAAAAACTTCAAAGGCAACACTACAGCCCGGGAAGGCTGACCTAACCTGGAGGACACTGTGATCACAGCTAGGGAATGACCTCAGGGGAGAAGAGCGATTGTCAACTGCTGTTGGAGAATGGAGCTCAGGAACTGGGAAGCAAAGGGCTCATAACGCAGATTGCCAGCTGAGTGCAGTGGTGCACACCTGTAATCCTGGTACCTGGGAGGCTGAGACAAGAGGATCACAGGTTCAAGGCCAGTGTACAATAACTTTGTGAGACCCTGTTTCAAAATTTAAATAAATAAACAAAAAGGGCTAAGCATGTAGCTCAGAGGTAGAACACCCCCGGGCTCAATCTCCAGTAACACACATACACACACACCACACAACATATTGTCCCTGAGTCAGTTAGAATCCTCATTTCTAGGAGAAAAGTTTCATAATCCCCAGGGCAAATTAAGGATATGACATTACACATTTTTCTTCAAGGTTAAATACAAAACTGTGTGTGTGTGTGTGTGTGTGTGTGTGTGTGTGTGTGTTACTAGCGATTGAACCCAGAAATGTTACTGCCTCTGAGTCACACCCTAGCCCTATTTTTATTTATTTATTTATTTTTTTCAAACAAGGCCTCACTAAGTTGCTGAAGCTGTGATCCTCCTGTCTCAGCCTTCCAAATACTGGGATTACAGGCATGTGCTACCACACCTGGCTGCAAAAATCTTTATTCGCCACATTCATATGTTCATCCATTCACTTATTAAACTAATATCTATTGTTAACATCCATCCTTCTCTAAGCACTGAGGATACACAGGCAGGAATGCCTAGGATGTGGAGAGAGAAGGATCATAGGTTCCAGGCCAGCCTCAGCAACTTAGTGAAAGCTGCAACAATTTAGCAAGACTCTGTTTCAAAATAAAAAGGACTAGGGGTGTAGCTGAAAGGTAGAATACCCCTGGGTTCAATTCCCAGTATTACACACACACACACACACACACACACATACACTCATAAGAAACTCCCAGTCTGGGAGGGGCAGGGTGCAGCATATTCTCCTTTGATTTTTTTTTTAATTGGTGCATTGTAATCATACATCTTTGTTAGGTACAAGCTGGTAAAGGCATACATGCACACATTTCTCATTTAACCATTCCCCAATTCCCACCACACTCCCTCCCCCTCCCTCTTTCTCAGGTTCAGTTTAGTGATTGACTTTGATATGTTTGTGAAAGTACATCATGTGCATTAGGGTGCCCCCCCACCATCATCTTCAGTTAAGTCACCTTCTTTGCTCATTTAAGTTTTCTCCTTCTTCATCTAGAGTCCCTCTTATGTTCCACTGTCTCCCTAGTTTCCACATATTAGGGAGAGCATATGATTTTTTACTTTTTGTGACTGACTAATGTCACTTAGCATAATGTTTTCCAGTTCCATCCATTTCCCTGCAAATGACATGATTTTGTTCCTCTTTATGGCTGAGTAAAATTCCATTGTGTACATATTCCATAGTTTTGTAATCCATTCATCTGTTGATGACATCTTGGCTGGTTCCATATTTTGGCAATTGTGAATTGTGCACCTATAAACATAGATAAACATGCATCAGTCTGATAGTTTGGTTTCCATTCTTTTGGGTAGATACCCAGAAGTGGTATTGCTGGATCATATGGTAGGTTCATTCCCATTCGTCTGAGGATCCTCCATACTGTTTTCCAAAGTGGTTACACTAATCTGCAATCCCACCAATAATGTATTAGGGTTCTACCTTCCCATTGCTCCTGGAGGCTGACTTTCATGGTCATCCCCAGCACCCTCTTTTGCCCTCCAGTTTCAGCTGGGCTCAGTCAGTGGGAGGCACATTGAATAGCAGGGTGGAGAGAGAGAAGCTGAAGCGTCCTGATTGCCTGAGCTCCCTCCCTGCCTTGCTGGGGCTTTGCAGTGGCCACATTCCCCTGGAGTCACAGCTCTAGAGACAGCCTTCTCCCAGTTCTGCAAGTCCAGCCACATTCCAGCTACTACGTTTCTTAAATTAAAAAATTCTCTTGCCGGGAGTGGTGGCACATGCTTGTAATCCCAATACTTGGGAGGCTGAGACCGGAGGATCACAGGTTCAACTACTTAGTGAAACCCTCTACAGCATAGTGAGAACCTGTTTCAAGATAAAGAATAAATAATAGGGATGTGGGGTGTAGCTCAGAGGTAGAATGTCCTTGGTTCAATCCCCAATACCATACACACAAAAAAATTCTCCCATCCAAATACAGCTCACCAAGTACTATATACATGTATATCCCTATCATTCTGAACTTCATTATGATATGAGATTACAATGAGCCAATAAAAGTAATATATATATATATATTCCTCAAATTATATATTAGTTATGATAACATTGGATGCTATAACAGACAAATCCCCAAATCTTAGTGACTTACCATAACAGAAGTTTCTCTCTCACGCAGGTCAAGTTTGTGTGGGAAGAGCCTGCTCCAGGGGGTCTAGGACACAGGCTGATGGAGGCACTGACATCTTCAACATCTACTTTCAGATTTGTCCAGAGTGATGATGTCTGGTCAGAAAAACAGGGAGAGAGAAAGGAGATTTTTATGGTTGGGACATAAAAATGTCAGTCATAAATTCTACCCATTTTCCACTATGGCTAGGAAGTGGAGCCTAGCTAAGGATTTGGGAACAAAGACAGCAGATTTGATGGGCAGATTGCAACTTCCCATTTGAATAGACGTTATCTCAGGTGACAGGAAGCCCTGTCTTTGTCTGATGACCCACTGGAATTCAGGTGAAGATTAAGTGAATTCTACAATATTTAGATCTTGCTATCAGTAGTGTGTCAGTCAGGATCCAAAAGGGAGGACAGATAATACTCTAGATCTTTCCAACAGTGAGGATTTAATAAAGGGAATCTACAGGAAGACACAGAAGCCAAACAGGGAACAATGGGACTACCCAGATGTTAGAAATGCAGAAAGCCACTATGACCGCAGGATTGGAAGGTGAAGAGGATGTGGAGGTGTCTGCACAGAGGGGCAGGTCCAGATGGATGGAGGAGCTGGTGGGCAAAAGATGAGGCCAGGAAGAATATACCCAATTATTGCAGGAGATTGCAAGTATTCTTGTGCACACACACACACACACACACACACACACACACAACTTCCTTGCCCTGAGTCTTCCTTTAATGCCTCTTTGAACTTACCAACAAGCCAGTTGGCAAAGGAGCCTGAGAAATTTAGATCCTTGCAACACAAAGCAGGGCAGGAGGAGAGTGGAGAATGGCTCTAGAAGCAAGCCGACCAGTGATCCACAGCAATAGCTAACCCCCTCCACACCTACCTTGTAAGCCTAACAGCAGACAGATGGTCTAAGTTGTTTAGCTTATGTCTATACAAATAAAAAAATATTAGTACCTAGTTAAGAAAGAAAGAAAAAAAAAAAAAAAAGCCAGCAAGCCTGGCATTCTAGCCTGTGGCAACTCCACTATATCATACCTTGAAGTCAGGCAGACAATTCAAATTCAGTGATTGTCAGAGCAAATGTTGGGTTCAACTTCCTGTGCTTTTAAATAAATCAGAAAGTTAGAAAACTCTATAGGAGAATAGAATTCATTCACTCTCTGACTTAAGTGCCAGGCTCTCTGCCATAAGCTGAGATAGGTCTAAAACCTATGGTCTAGAAATGCTCCAAAACCAGCCATTTTCTGATTACCATGACCAATATGGGTTTGTTGTTGTTGCTGGTGTGTGTTGCTGTGCATTTTCCTCTGAGCTATCTAAACCCCCTTTCCTAATTATGAGGAATCCCTGTAGACAGTCTGCTGAGAGGCAGACATCTGCCCCCTTGTGGAAGCTGAAGAGGCAGATTCCTCTCTCTTCCTCCTGGAAGTGGAGATGGGCACATTCCAAGTCTTGGCCAGTGGGTGCTCCTGCCTGAGGCCTCAGCTCTTGACCACCAGAGACAAAAGGATCCTATAGAATGTACTCATGGCTGCCTCATGTGGACAGGGCAGGTGCAGAAGGAGCCGTGGTACTCGGCAGCACAGGCAGCCATCCAGCAGGTCTGTCCTGAGCAGTCTTCCCTGTGATGGCTGTCTGATCTACCCTGAGACCCATTTGCTTCCTAAGCCTGACTCTCCAACCTTCCCTTTGGTCTCTGAGCTTAAGTTAATGGTTCATTTCCTTTGCTTTCACTAACCTATTTGACTGACCTATTTACCAATACTTCAGTTCATTTGCTCCTTAGTCAGTATTTCCACCTGTCTGCAAACTTCAGCCATTGTTCATCGACTCTATTCCCTTTTTCTGTTCCCACATCCTGGCTTTGTATCAATGCCAGGGTGGGTAAAGGAATTGCACTCTTCAAACTGGAACAAATTCAAAACTTCAGGCTCTGGAATCTCAGCCATAGTCCTTCCAGGAATACTTGGCTCCTCATCCCATTCCTTCAAAGGAGTACTGCAATTCTTAGACATTTATCCGGAGCTCCCTGGCCACCATCTCGTGCCCTCTTCATTCCCAGGAACTTTCAGCAATCAACTTAATCATCTGCTTTACAAGTGGAAATAGAGACCATGAGACATAAGTACAGCTGAATAAGCAATCATTGCATAAGTGCTTGTACCTGAACTCAATACAAAACTACTCTCATGTGCTTCTATTTTCCTCAAGATTATTGTTGGGACTGTAGTGCAGCTCAGTTGGAGAACTCTTGGCCTTGCATTCAGAGGCCAGGGGTTGGATCCCTAACACCAAAAAATAAAATTAAAAAAGACTGTCACTAAGCCGGGCGTGGTGGCGCACGCTTGTAATCCCAGCATTCGGGAGGCTGAGACCGGAGGATCCGGGTTCGAGGCCAGCCTCAGCTACCTAGTGAGGCACTCCGCAACTTAGTGAGACTCGGTTTCAAAATAAAGAATAAAAAATAGGGCTGGGGGTATAGTTCGGAGGTAGAATGCCTCTGAGTTCAATCCCCAATACCGCAAAAAAAAAAAAAAAAAAAAAAAAAAAAAGACTGTCACTAAAACAACTCCAAGTATTTTAAAGAGACCATATAAACTTTTTCTGCCTAAAATATGTGTCAGTGTGTGTACACGTGTATATCTTACATTTTGTCATTTTATTGGAATAAATTCTTCCTTTCTATTTACTTGGTTTCTACTATAAGTGGAGCAGCTGTTTGTGCTACAGCTGAAGTTGTTTCCTTTCAGTTGTTTCTATTTTGGGTGTATTTCCAAAATAGAATGATTAGGTTAAAGGGTATAAAGAATTTTTAAAGAAGCTGCTACATATTATAAACTTATTCTAAAGAAAAATGTAACCCTCCTTTAGTGTTTTACAAAAAAAAAAGTGTATTTGTTTTCCTATAGTAACCATGTAGCCCTGGCTGCATTGGATATCATATTTCTTTATTTTTAGTACCTCACCTAGTTTTTTGTTTTCTATTAATTCTCATAGACTCTTTTATCTTGAGACAACATGTGATCTCCTGCTCTGCATCAAGTAGAATTACTTAATAAATGGGCTCCACCTGGTGATTGTTATATTCATTTACATTCATTCACTCACGGCAGAATGTTACTTTCATAAGCTCACAAGGTTGGCATAGTGAGGGTTTTTATCAGATGTCACGTGTTTCCTCTCTTTTGTTCATTTCTTTCAATGTAGACTTTAGTACATTGTATGTAAACAAATTCTAGTTTAACTGGACATATATAATCATATGCATTGCATTTCTGATCATACTCTGTACTTCTTAAAGCTTCAAATACTTAAAACTCCCCCATGGCTGGATTAAATTTGGTATGACATTTTTCAATAGATTTTTTTCTTCAATAGATTGCAATTAAATACTTAACTTTTTATATAAAATATCAATTCAAGTTAATTTTTCTCCAAGAATTTTATCTATTGGATTGGCAGTATTATACAGTCATTTATCCCCAACACCCAACCCAGCATATTTTTTAACTTCTGACAACAATTTTGCAATGTATTATTTTTCAGATCATTGTAGAAAGCTAATGTAAATAGTTCAGACATGAGAACTTTCCTTTGAGAAACAGATTTTTTACTTCAACTAGTAAGTGCATAGAAAGTTAGAACTAAAAGGAACTATAAAATTATTTTGTTCAAGTTCAGGCATGATGGTGCATGCCTGTGATCCCAGTATGTGGGAGGCTGAGATAGGAGGATTATAGGTTCAAGGCCAGTCTCAGCAAATTAGTGAGACCCTGTTTCAAAATAGAAAATAAAATAGGGCTGGAGGTGTAGTTTGGAGGTATAATACTCCTGCATTCAATCTCCAGTACCCCCCCCACACACAATATTTTGTTCAATCCTTCGTCCTATTACAAATGATCAAACTGAGGCACCAAAGAATTAAATATGATACAAGGCATCCTGCTAGGAGTGTGGAAAAATGTGGAGAATCATGGCATGTAACTTGAAATTAAGGAGATGGATCTCGGATGAAAAATACATATAAGCATAAAAATGGTATAAAAATTAATGGTATCATTAATATAATACATAACTAATAATATACAAAATACAGCTAATCATAAAATATACTGCTTCTAATAAAAATATACGGCTAATACTAATGACAGTGATTATTAGCCCTTTTCCTATTTGCCCCAAGAAATCTTGCTGATGGCACTTGCGGCTGCAGAGTTTACTCAAAGATGATTGAGAAATAATAATCACATGAAAAAATTATTAAATGTCAATCATCATATACATTTCTGTTATATTAAGATTAGAGACAAGTTATGTTTGGAAATAACCCAACAGCTGGCTGTGGTAGTGCATGCCTGTAATTCCAATACTTGAGAGGTTGAGGCTGGATCACAGGTTTGAGGTCAGCCTCAGCAACTCAGGGAGACCCTGTTTCCCAGTAAAAAGTAAAAAAGGGCTGGGGATGTAGCTTGGAAGTAGAAAACCCCTGAGTTCAATCCTCAGTCCAAGAAAGAAAAAGGGAAGGAGGGAAGGAAGGAAGGGAAGAAAGAAGGAAGTGAGGGAGAGAAGGAGGGAGGGGAAAGGAGGTCAGTCCAAGAAGATTTTATATTTTATTTTCACATTGAAAACCAGTCAGGTTTGCTTTGGCTTCAAAAAGCATGTTTACATAAAATTAAATAATTATGGCAGCAAAGTTGCATTTTTTTTTTCTAAGCAGGAAAAAGTTTAATTAAAGATCTATTGTGATCCAAAAACAGTCTCTTTCTCCTGAGCCCCATGAGGACCATACAGGATATATCATTATATATTATATATATTGATTATATATACAGGATATATTATTATATCACTATATATGTATATATATATCATTATTCATTTCCATGTATACTCCTATTTGCCTATTAGATTTCCCTAGTATTCATGCCCAACATCTGCCACCAAGTGGCAGGACTCAGCTCCCAGTGCTGTCTCCTCTCTCCTTCTCTCTGGCTTGGCAGCTCTTTTCCACTACGTGACACTGGCTCCCGCTTCTCAGTGACATGATGAGGAATACCAAGCTGCCGCCTAGCCCATCACTGCAAAACCTTCTACCAAGGTTGAAACTGCCTACAAGAGTTGCCTCCATTGCTAAAATTGTGTGATTTGGGACAAATCAAATGAGCACTTTAGAGCTCTGTTTACTCAGCTGTGAAAAAAGCAGATACCGACATGAAAAGACCACCCAAGACCAGGTGGGCACCAATACTAGGATTCTCATTCCCACTGTCCACTTTTCATTCTTTCATATATAATAAAAATAGTACAAATGCTTAAAAGATGCAGCACTGTATGAGAGTGTGTGGTGCTGTGGATGGAACTCAGGGGCATTCTACCTCCAAGCTACACCCCCAGCCTGTTTTATTTTTTATTTGGAAACAGAACCTCACTTATTGCCCAGACTGGCCTCAAACCTGTGATTCTCCTGTCTCAGCCTCTCAAGTGCTGGGATTGCAGACATATGCCACTGTGCCAGGCTGACATAGAACCCATTTTTTACTTAATTAAAAATATTTTTTCTGAAGCATGATTTTAGGGTCAATAGAACCCTTCATACGAATTATGTTTCCGATGGTCATAAAAGAAAAGCAAAATAATAAATTAGCTGAAATATTTTGCAATTATTTTAAACAAATAATGTAAAAAAACTGATTTTATTGTTTTATTGTTTTTAATTCAACGGTGCTATATGATGATATGAGAGAATAAATGTTATGTTTGATTTAAGGTTATAATAATAATAAACAAATATCTGTTGAGTGAGTTAACAAAAAAAAGCAAATTTTATGTAACTAAATAATGCCTAGTCAAAAAAGTTGGTCTACTAATTCTAAACTACTAATGTTACAACTTTAATTCTTATTCTAGAGATGATTGACTAAATGATAATTTCTGCTTAAATCATTTTCATAGACTGTAGTGTAACAGGCAAATTAATGGAAGTATATGTTAAATATTTAGACTAACCAGAGTAGTTCCCAAGATCTTAGGCGACGGTAAATGTTTCCTCTGCATCGAATAGAAATAGAAGGGGTGAGGGTTGCTAGGGACTGAACCCAGGAGTACTTCAGCACCAAGATACACCTCCAGCTCTTTCCATTTTTTTTTTTTAATCTTGTGACAGGGTCTGGCTAAGTTGCTGAGACTGGCCTTGAACTTGTGCTCCTCCAAGTAACTGGGATTACAGATGTGTGTCACTGCACCCAGCTGAAGAGAAATACAATTCAGAAACACTTGTGAGTGAGTATAAGCTATTGCCAATAAGAAACTCAGTCTTTCCCAAACCTCTAGTGCTATTACAGGTCAAAAGAGGCATCCTATGGTCCCGTGCTGAGCGCTTCTCTAGTTGTACCCTATGTCTTCCAAGAAAAGAGCCTAAGAGGTTTCCTATATTGAAAAGAAATAGAGGTTAAGGTAAAAAGAAAATGGTTTTTTAAAATAAGTTAATTAAATCATATTATTAAATGGAATTTTTTTTTTTTTTTTTTTTTTTTTTGCAGTACTGGGGATTGAACTCAGGGGCATTCTACCTCCGAGCTACACCCCCAGCCCTATTTTTTATTCTTTATTTTGAAACCGAGTCTCACTAAGTTTCGGAGTGCCTCACTAGGTAGCTGAGGCTGGCCGCGAACCCGGATCCTCCGGTCTCAGCCTCCCAAATGCTGGGATTACAAGCGTGCGCCACCACGCCCGGCTTAAATGGAATTTTTAAAAAATTCCTTATCTGGATATTTCTAAAAATGAGATACTTGGAATTGATTAATAGTAGTCATAAAACACCTCACAAAGTGTCTCTCAGGTGAGTCTACAAGTTTCTGATTTTTTTTTTTTTTTTTTTTTTTTTGCAGTACTGGGGATTGAACTCAGGGGCATTCTACCTCCGAGCTACACCCCCAGCCCTATTTTTTATTCTTTATTTTGAAACCAAGTCTCACTAAGTTGCAGAGTGCCTCACTAGGTAGCTGAGGCTGGCCGCGAACCCAGATCCTCCAGTCTCAGCCTCCCGAATGCTGGGATTACAAGCGTGCGCCACCACACCCGGCCCAAAGTTTCTGATATTTTTTAAAGTCTGCATTTTCTATTCAAACTCTTTAACATTGGATATATCACCTGAAGAGGGCACCCTTTCCTACAAAACTATGATCTAGTTGCTAAACTATAAAAGTGGGGTTTTTTTTCTTCTTCTTCTGTGAAATAGAAGCACTATATCAACTTCAAATTTTCAGTAGCAGCCAGGCACAGTGGCACATACCTATAATCCCAATGCTGGGGAGGCTGAGACAAGAGGATTGCAGGTTCAAGGCCAGCCTCAGCAATTTAATGAAACCCTCAGCAACTTTAGTGACACCCTGTCTTTCAGTAGTAATGCTTTTTAGAATTAAGTGTTGAATAAAATATATATATTCATAAATTTATGTTGTTCATATAAATTATATCACTTAAAGCAGGAGACGGAAAGGAACTCCTTCATGGTCAGAATTAAAATTAAAAATAGAAAATTCCCAGTAAACTGAGAGCTCCTATATGCTTCTCCTAAAGTATCTTATCTCTTCTCATCCCTAAAGGGACCACTTTTCTAAATTTTTAGTTTAATCTATTTGCCATTCTTTGTAGTTTTATTATCTATGGATTGTTTATTTTTGCCCCCTTTTACCCTTAGTATAATTATTATACTGTATGAGTTCTTCTGCGGCTTGCTTTTTTGATCTATATGAAGAGCTTGAGAGCCAACCATACTGATATTTGCGCACTGGAGTACATACATTTTTGGCGCTGTGTAGTATTCCATTGTATGAACCTATCACAAACGGTTATTAATTGTCTGTGTCTGTATGGCAGAGTTTTTGTTCTGCTGCTGTTACGTGTGATAGGAACCTTCTTTTTTTTTTTTTTTTTTTTTTTGGTACTGGGAATTGAACTAGGGGGCATTTTACCTCCAAGCTACACCCCCCAGTCCTATTTTTTATTCTTTATTTTTGAAACAGGGTCTCACTAAGTTGTGGAATTCCTCACTAGGTAGCTGAGGCTGGCCGTGAACCCGGATCCTCCAGTCTCAGCCTCCCAAATGCTGAGATTACAAACGTGCACCACCACACCTGGCTAGGAACCTTCCTGAGTGAGCCTCTCAGCACACATGTGCAGCACTTTCTTTAAGACAGAGGCTGGCAAACTGCAACCCCCAGAGCAAATCCAGCTCAGTGCCTGCCACAGCTAAGAGTAATTTTTAGGGGTTTTGTTTTGTTTGTACTGGAGATTGAACTCGGGGGTGTTCTACCTGTGGGTTACAATCCCAGCCTGTTTTATTTTTTTATTTTGAAACAGAGCCTCAATAAGTTGCTGAGACTGTGAGACTGGTTTTAAACCTGCAATCCTCCTATCTCAGCCTCCTAAATACTAGGACTACAGGTGTGCACCACCACACCTAGCTTTATATTTAAAATTATTAGAAAAAGAAAAAGTAAGCCAGGCGCACGTTTGTAATCCCAGCATTCAGGAGGCTGAGACCGGAGGATCCGGGTTCGCGGCCAGCCTCAGCTACCTAGTGAGGCACTCCGCAACTTAGTGAGACTCGGTTTCAAAATAAAGAATAAAAAATAGGGCTGGGGGTGTAGCTCGGAGGTAGAATGCCCCTGAGTTCAATCTCCAGTACCGCAAAAAAAAAAAAAAAAAAAAATACTTTGTGACATACAAAAACTATATAATAAGACCTCACTAAGTTCCCCAGGCTGACTTCTAACCTGCAATCCTCCTGTCTCAGCCTCCTAAGTACTGTGATTATAGAAGTGCACCATCATACCCAGCTGACATAGAATACATTTTTTACTCAATTAAAAATGTGTTTCTGAGACATGCTTTGGGGGGCCTTTTACAAAACCAGGATGATACAAAGGGATTTGCGAGTCATTGGTGGGACTGACCCGGGCTGGTGCCTGTAACCTGCAGTCCTCTGCCTGGGAGATCTAAATAAGTTCCGATGCGCTGGGGCCCAGGCTGCCTTCAGGATACTTAGTGTCTTCATGTCGCCACTCAACATAGACATGGTCATATTTACTAGGTGTTCTGTTCTAGGCTCTGAAGAGAAGAAAATCAGGCATCCATCATAGAAGGATGCCAAGGACTGGAATACTATAAAAGGAAATCCCTTTTATACTAAATACAAAATAATTACGCAGTGTTAAGAAAGAAAACACTGCACTAAGGTAAGCATGTCATGGCGGTAGCTTGCTCTAACTCCTTCCTCTAGAGTGGAGAGAGAGGCAGGATCTGGGAGAGATTCTGCTTATAGCAGTGAAAACGCACAATGGCTGACACTTGGAAGGGATTTGCTTCTGACTCCCCTTGTATGTGGAGAAATTCCTTTACTAAGAAACTCTTTTTTTTTTTTTTGGTAGTACTGGGATTGAACCCAGTAGCATTCTACCTCCGAGTTACACCCCCAGCCCTATTTTTTATTCTTTATTTTGAAACAGGGTCTCACTAAGTTGCAGATGGCCTCACTAAGTAGCTGAGGGCTAAGGCTGGCCATGAATCTGTGATCCTCCTGCCTCAGCCTCTCAAGTACTGGGATTATAGGCACACACCACAGTTCTTGTTCTTTCTTCCAGAGCTGGTCATATTCCCTAGGTAGGGTTAAGAAAGCAGGTGTACAGAAGCCTGGCAGGGTGGGGGTGGGGTAGTATCAATATTCAGTATATAAAGTTATACCTTTTCCTCCTAGCTTCATTCCAGCATCTTGATCTTGATCCGTATCTGGGTTCTTCAGTCATGAAACCCTCAACTTAAAAATAAATTAAAGAGAATAAATCCCCAGCCTTGGTCGGCTGCGCATGGCAAAGGAGCCACAGCCATTAGCAAGGAGTGCAAGAACTACAGGGACCTAACTGCTTCGTACACAGACTTTCAGCCATCTTTCATGCGGCTTCAGCCCCGCCTTCACCTTTACTTCCACCAGTACGTAGGTCTGCCCATTCCTGAGTCGTCGGGGGTTCTGCCTCTGGCCGGGCTTGTGCTTGGCTTTGGCGCTGTACGCCGGGCTTCAGCCCTCTCGGGGCAGCCCCGTGGGTGACCGCGCCTTCCCGCCTCCCTCGCCTGTCACTCTGCCCAGCTCTCCCTGTTCTCTTTGTCCGGGCACATTCAGATCTGCCTAAAACACCCCTTTATTTCCAGCTTACTGTTGTTTTAGAAGGAGCAGAGGTCAATGTATGTGGCCAACCTATTTCTGATGCAAAACTTTATTCCAGGTTTTACCAGTAATAAAACCAATATTAAATGGTTTTTTATTAGTCAGATTGAATCATAACTTGGGCTTGTCTATTTACCTTTCTGAAGCTTCTTTTTTTAAAAAAAATTGTTTTTCCTTGTTCCCTGCAATATCTCCTGCATCTAATCTTCTGTATATTAGGTCATTATTACATGAAATTAACCATTTGATGTCTTAGCATATATATTCCTGTGAAAGACATTTTATTGTGGTACTGGGGATTGAACCTAGGGGCATTCTCCCCAGTCCTATTTTTTTTATTCTTTATTTTAAGAGTCTCACTAAGTTGCAGAAGGCCTCATGAAGTAGCTGAGGCTGGCGGCAAACCTCCTCTCTCAGCCTCCCACGTACTGAGATTACACTCATGGGCCACTACACCCTGTGTGAAAGACATTTTAAAAGGAACCTTTATTTGGGATTGGGAGTATAGCTCAGTGGTAGAGCATGTGCTTAGCATATGAAGGGCCTCGGTTCCTTGAGGGTGGAATTTTTCCCTTCATTACTAAACTAAAAACTGATACATATATTCATACATATATATTTCTATGGACTGAATTCGTATGTTAAAGTCCTACCCCCAAGGACTGGGATATAGTTTAGTAGTAGAGTGCCTGCCCGGCATGCCCGAAGCCCCGGGTTCAGTTCTCATCGCCACCTGAAAACAAACAAAGGTGGGCCCTTGGGAGGTGAGAGGTGTGAGCGTTCAGCCCTCATGAACGGAATTAGTGTCCTTAGAAAAAAGACCAGAAGCTGGGCACAGTGGTGCACGCTTGTGATTCCAGGACTTGGGAGGCTGAGACAGGAAGATCACAGGTTTCAGAGCAGCCTCAGCAACTTAGTGAAACCCTGTTTCGAAATAAAATAAGGCTGGGGGTGTAGCTCAGGGGTAGAATAGTCCTGGGTTCAATCCCCAGTACCAAGCAAAGAAAGAATAGAATAGAAGCCAGAGAGACCCCCAACACACACACACCATTCCCCTATCTGAAGACACAGTAGAAAGTGTCATCTATTAGAAGTTGCTGGCCCTCAGCAGACACAAAATTGGCCTGCATTTTCATCATGGATGTCCCAGCATCCAGAACTGCAAGAAATCCAGCCCCTTTGTTTATAAGCTGCCTGGTCCATGACATTTTGTTATAGCCGTCTGAATGGACTAAGATACCTACATGCAAAAACATATAATAGTCACATTAATATTCACAAAACACGCAAAAACACTTACTTTTCACATTAAGTGAATAGTAAGACATAAAACTATGTAATGGTACATTTGACATACAGAAATGATTAAATTTACTGAACACCTTTAATTATTTAGATGCCCAACTATATAATTACCTAAGCCTTTAATTTAAAAAGGAACATGTCTAGAGCAAATTATAGTTGTGAAACCATGTTTTAATAAGATTTCATCCAGTTAAACTATGACATAGTATCTTTCAAGATAGATAATTGCCAGAATCAAGGAGTGGTGAACATTTTTTCCTTGTGTATTTTGCTGAAGTCGTTATATCTGTGACAGAGATAACGACTAGTATCTAGAGTTTATTGAGAAACAACTGGTTTCCTTACCACTGAAAGGGAGCTAAGAACCGGGATTGTCCCTCACAAAGGACAGGATGCATCTATAATACTTCAACAAGGAAAGGGATACTAAGTCATCTAGAGAATCTTATAATCCATTTAGTTAGAAAAGACAGAGAGAGGGAAGGAGAGGGAGAAGAGAGAGACCAAGTACTTGAATTAGTAAAAAAAAAAAAAAAAAAAAAAATGAGATTCGAGAAAAATTGAACAGCACTTAGACTGCAAAAGACAACAGTTTTTTTTTTTTTTTCTTGACTTAAACACTATGGTATTTTAAGAAACTTAAGGCTGTATGATCCATCTTAAGTTATGATTTGTGTAGGCTGGCATGCAATTCAGTGGTAGAGTCCTTGCCTAGCATGCACAAGGCCCTGGGGTCAATTTCCAGCAAGACACACACACCATGTGTGTGTGTTTGTGTGCACGCGCGCACACGTGTGTGCGTGTGTTAGCGGGCTGCTGGAAATTATGTGTATGTAATGTGTATATCATATATAAATGGTTTGTGGATTATCTTTGATACATATAAATCATATATACATATATATGATTTTCAGATTATCTTTGATATACAATTTTGTTTGAGTCCAGTATTTATTTTACTAAGTACACATACTATGTTTTTGTTTTTTGTTTTTGTAATACAGGGGATTCAACCCAGGGGCATTCTACCTCCAAGCTACACTTCCAGCCCTACGTTATGTTTTATTTGGAAACAGAGTCTCCTAACAGTGATAAACAGATGTGAGCCTCACTGAGTTGTTGAGTCTGGCTTCGAATCTGCAATCCTCCAGTCTTAGCCTCCCAAATACTGGGATTATAGGTGTGTGTCACCATGCCCGGCCCTAGGTCTCCTTTCTAATATTGATCAGTTCTAGAAGTATAGACTAAATTCCACATTGATGCAGATAGAATTAGAAATGAGAAATGAGACGATGATAGATAAAAGTAATTTTGATGAAAAATAAAAACAGAAAGCCTCAGGCAGCCTCATTCGGAGCACAATAATACCCAGTGGCTACTGGTATAGACACTTTGGGTTCTCTAGTTTCTTGTTTAAAAGGCAAAGTTGAATATTTGAGTGCCAAACTGTTTGGCACCACTATTATGTGGTATGCCAGAGAAACAAAAGCAAAGAAAGAAGAAACATCTCCCATCCTGCTAAGTCTCTTCCTTGCAACACTGCATAGAGATGCACTTTTTTCTGTATACTAACACTGGAGAGGGCATTGACATTTCCAGAAACAAATCTCTCAGAGGGCTTTACCCTTACACATTCTAGTGTGGTTGGGTTGATCTCTGCTTGACCCCCCTGATCAAGTAGAAACTAAGTCCTTAGCCATTAAAGACAGTGCTCAGTAGTGCCTGGCCTGTACCCAGACACCTCAGGCAAAAGCGCACAGGGATCCATCTAACTAGTTGCCAATGCCCTAGTGAGGATGCATCACTCATGTCTTGCAACCTGGTTGTGACAGGCAGGGGCAGGCGCGGCGTCATTAGGAGGAAAAGAGGAAGCAGGAAATTGGGATAAGGGGACATAAACCAGCCAGGTGTTAAATTTGTAACTATCAGAAAGCTTAGTGGGAGTGGAAGTGCAAGGAATTATGAAAATGAATGATGGAGACATTTAGCCAGTTTCATGACTATAATGAAAAGAGGCATAAATAATAAATACTTTAAATTTTCACTGAGAAAGGCCATTAAACTCCTGCTGGCCGGCAGCAACCCTCGCTGTTGGTGCACTTTGGATTCATGGCCTGCGGTGAGCATGCTGATAAAATAAGTGCACTGTTTACTCACGCTCTCATCGGCCTTGGAGTCAGGCTGCTGGGGAAATGGCAACCAGCAGTTGACTTTCCTTTGTTAAATTCAGGAAGCTTAGCTTGTTTGAGAGAAAAGGTTGGCACAGGTGCCCTACCTATATGCTTTAATATTACTATATTATATTTTTTATTTTTTCTTCCCGGATGTAAGGGGACCCAGCGATCCATTCTTCAACAAACATTTATTGAGCATCTATTATAAAAATTCAGCATTGTTCTAGGACAAAAAAAAAAAAAGCAGGAAAATTGATAATATTTTTAAAAAATCAAAGTGATAGCATCATGGTATAGTGATAAACAGATTGAAGGAAAACAGAGTAGGATAAGGAGTTGGCAAAGGTCCTATTCTGGACACAGTGAATAGAAGACTCAATGCTATCTTGGCGACAGCTCCTGAAGTTCTTGAGAGCACACAAGTATATTCTTAGGAATTTTGCAAGCCAGATGTTCCAGAGGTTCCCAAACTTATTTGACTTACAGCATCCTTTTCAGAAAAAAAAATACTCAGTACTCCCATGGAAATCTACAGTCTTTAAGTGAATAAACAGAAAGTATGCAACGGCAAATTTGCACTCTTTCGTGTATCTATATTTCATTCAACACTTCCCTTCCCCTGAGGGGTGGTATCACCTGCTTTGGGAATCAATGAAATGCAGCCATTATTAAAAACTAAATAATATAAACCTATGACTCACCATTTTCTATTTTGTTAACTGCCTATTACCACTCACAATGCTCTTTAACTTACAGTCATGTATTTTGCTTAATGACAGGATATGTTTTGAGAAGTGCATCCTTAGGAGATTTCATCATAGCATCGACTTACACAAACACAGATGGTGCACCCTACTAAACACCCAGGCTACTTGGTACATGAAATATATACAAATATAGCTGGGCCTGGTGATGCACGCCTATAATCCCAGTACTTGGAGCCTGAGACAGGCAGGTCCAAGGGCAGCATGCAGTATCAGGTGTTGGCTCTGAATTTCAACTGAGAATTAAAATTGCTAAGAAGTAATCTCTGCTTGTTAGACATGCAGCAAAACCATTGACATTTGCAGACACCCTAGCATTTAAATATAAGCAACATAGGAAGTGTGGCAGTGCTCCGAGGGCTCACCCCTGTCCTGTTCTCTCCCCCTTCTTGAGCACATGGGTCCTCAGTACTTCCCAGCACCTTTGAGGTCAAGCAGGTTTAGGTGATAAGTTCCAGCTAATAAAGTATAAGCAGAAGTGATATGTCACTTGCAGACAGAAGCACTGAAGAGCCACTCTGTGGCCTCCACACTCTTCTCTTTTCCTTCCATGGTGACTGCAGAGGTCACATGGTGAAATGGAGGAGACACAGGATAGAGGCCTCTGATCCCTGGGTGACCCAGGGACTTGTGAAGAGCCCCACCGACTCACACTGGTCATGTGACATGCACCAGAAACAAATCTTTGATTCACTAAATCCTGAAATTTAGTGATTATTACTTCAGCTTGGCTTAGCCTTTCCTGACTAATACAGAATGTAAAGCCAGTAGAACTTTCCTAGTGAAAGCTATCATTTATGGAGGACTTCCTCTGCCAGGCACTATATTAAGCATTTTACATTAATTTCTCATTTAAGCCTTATCACCCCTATGAGGTGATAAGGCTTCCGCTTTTGAAACAAGACTGAGGCCAACACAGTCAGGCCACACTTGCTTAGGTCCCCGGGGAGCAAAGGGTGGAGCCAGCATCCTGTTGCAAGTAGCCCAACGTTAGAGTCTTCCAATTCAACATGAAGAAAGAACCAACAATAGACAACTATTTTTTTTCTTTAGCTATTTATTGGATATTTATCATACTAGGCTTTGGGTATGCAAAAATAAGCAAAACAGCATTCCTGTCCTCATGTATGGGAGAGACCATAAAGAGAAAATTATAGTAAAATGAATTTACAGGAAATACAGGAGAGAGAGGAACAGACTAAAGAATACTGGAGACACAATCTGCAAAAACCCAGACTACGGGAAAGCCGATAGGATGAGTGACCCAGTTCCTTCAACTGATAAATTCCAAGGAAATTGAGGCAGAACCTACAGATTAAAGGAGAGCTAAGAGACTCATATGCCAATGGAAAGTTTATTTGGCTCATGATTTCAGAAAAATGTAAAAAAAAAGACATAACAGATATTTGGAAATTTGAACATTAAGTGGACATTGGATTATATTAAGGAATTTTTAACTTTAATTTTCAAATTTTTAGATGAGATAATGATGTTGTGGTTATTTTCAAAATGTCCTTGCATTTCAGAGATACATGCCAAAATATTTGTAGGCAAAATGATACAATGTCTGGAATCTTCCTCAAAGTGTTTTAGGAGGGGGGAGAGGGTGGGTGAAGCAAGATTGGCCATGAGTTGATCATTGTTGAGCCGCATGACAGTTATGTGGGGATCGATTTTAGTAAATATTTGAAACTTCCCATAATAAAAACCTTCAGAAGAACTGTTCCTGGGCTGGATAGAAAGAAACTGAAGAATTGCTGACAAGGTGTTTGGTAATGTTGGGAAGGCTTCCAAGGAAATTGGGACATCCATATGAGAAAGAGTTCTTGGGTAGCAAGAGAGGGTGGACAAACAAAATTATTTTGAGCATCACCTTATCGATGCCAGAGAGGGTTAATATTTGTTCTTCATCAAGAGCAGGCTATTTTCACATGGGAAGAGGCTGCCAGAGTTCATGGAACTTCCTTCTCTGGCCATGTGTAGACCTGGACTGAGGGAGCAGAGAACTGAGCAGTGGATTAGGAAATCAGGAGACTTAGGGTGAGAATCCTGGCTATGTCATGAACCAGAGGCACGCTTTGGATATACATTCAAATGTCCTGTGTCTCCTATTCCTCATCTATAAAAGAGGAAATTTGAATTGTTCCCTAAGAGCTCTTTCTGCCGTTCCGTGTGGACTTCTGCAGATGTGAATCAGAGCTTCAGATGGCCATAGCATCACTGTCAGCACCAAAAAGACCCCAGTGCTGACAGCTTTATTACAGGACACCCCAAGAACATCTGCCACATGTAGAGACCCCCTGACAGAGCTTGGAGAGACTGTTTTCTGTTTCGCATGGGACGTAGACTAGAGCAATAGACTGCAACTATTGTGCATCATTTCTAAGCACAGTACCTAAGGTCTGGTGCCCTGAGTGAAGAGGAAAACTTATTTACAACTTGGCAACTTCCTTTTCAAAGTTCTCTCCTTGAAAACCTTACTTGTTTTCACTTCTTGGTTCTATAAAGGAAAACTGAGAAATTTGCCTCTTTGTGTCTCCAGTGGAGTTAAAATAATTTGATTGGATGTCACCCTGTGCCCACAGTTTTTCACAAATAAAAGCTGTCAAAACACACCCTTAGCTGGGTGTGGTGGCACACACTTGTAATCCCAGCATTTGGGAGGCTGAGACCCAAGGATCCGGGTTCGAGGCCAGCTTCAGCTACCTAGTGAGGCACTCCATAACTTAGTGAGACCTTGTTTCAAAATAAAGAATAAAGCCGGGCGTGGTGGCGCACGCTTGTAATCCCAGCATTCGGGAGGCTGAGACCGGAGGATCAGGGTTTGTGGCCAGCCTCGGCTACCTAGTAAGGCACTCCGCAACTTAGTGAGACTCGGTTTCAAAATAAAGAATAAAAAATAGGGCTGGGGGTGTAGCTTGGAGGTAGAATGCCCCTGAGTTCAATCCCCAGTACCGCAAATAAATAAATAAAGAATAAAAAATAGGGCTGGGGGTGTAGCTCGGAGGTAGAATGCCCCTGAGTTCAATCCCCAGTACCACAAAAAAATTTTAACACGTGCCAGTCAGGAACAAAAGGCAGGTATTTATTCAGGAAAGTAAGGGACTCGGGGAAACAGGTAAGCGGAGATCTTCTGAGTCACGGAGCAGGAGGGCAAGAGAGCAAGTCCTTGCCTCCTTAGTCCTTATATGAGAGGGGGTTGGCACAGAAGCAGTCTGGAACACAGGTATAAGTGGTCATCCAAAAGAGGGTGGGCAAAGGAAAAGTTGGATCCTCCTCCTCAGGTTTCAAGATGGATCTGACCTTGGCCCTGAATCTTAGGTGGGGGCTGGGATTCAGGGGATTAAAAAGGTGTGGCCCACTTAGACTTTTCTCCTAAGATTTTGAGCACACCCTATAGGGTGGAGTCAGCTAAAACTCTCCAGATTTTAAAACTATATTTTCCCTTTCCCTCCCAATGTCTCCTTTCTGCCTAAATTTTATTCCTTCTACTCTACCTCATCAGGTCGACAGCAGATAACCCGATGAATGGGGAAACCAAGGCTGCTCATTCGCTATGGGTTGGATACGTTCCTCAAAAGTTCATGTGTTGGAAACAAAATCCTGAGTCACATGTGCCTTAATATTGGACTGGCCAAACTCCAGAACCATGAGCCAAAAAAACCTCTATGCTTTACAAATTACCCAGTCTGTGGAATTCTGATACAGCAACAGAAACCAGACTAAGACAGTATCCTCCCTTTCCTCTTTCCTTCTGTGCTCATCTGTCCACTAGCCTCTCAGCCTTTCAGGGCAAAGAAAAGACCACACTCTATCTGAGATGTATTTACTGGCATCCTCTCCTCTTGTCTTTCTCTCCACAAGCTGCAGATGTTCAGAGGAGCTTTCCAACCAGAGCAGCCTCTGTTAACCTGAACTCTCATGGGCTTTCCTTGGTTTTCTTCCAGTACTTTTATCAGTTTCTAATTATGTATTAACTGCCATGATTATATGATTGGTATTTCTCTCCCATTACACATAAACGCATGTTATAGATCCTGGATATATATATATATGTATATATATACATATATATATACATATATCTTTTTAAATTTTAAATAGGCTGTGCATTGTGGCACATGCCTATAATTCTAGTACTTGGGAGTCTGAGACAAGAGGATCACAGTTTCTAAACCAGCCTCAGCAATTTAGTAAGCCTCTCTGTTTGACCTCTACCCAGGTCAACTAGCAGAACAGGCCACAATTCCAGCAGCCACACCCCCTGTCTCCGGAAGACCACTCTCCTGATGTCCACAGATCGGTTTTGCCTCCTTTTCAGTTTTTTTAATCTTAAGACTTTTCAAAATAGGCATACAGCTGATAAGCAGTGACCTTTGCCCTTTATAGTATACAGTTCTGAGTTTTGATCCATCTATGGATTTGGGCCACCACAGTCTCAGTCCAGCTACAGAAGAGTCCCCACCACCCCCAGATCCCCTCTTTCCTTTGGTAGTGAACCCCTTCTCCCACTCCCAGCTCTTGGAAACCACTCTTGCTGAGTTGCTTAGGATCTCCCTAAATTGTTGAAGTGACCTCGAACCTGCGATCCTCCTGTCTCAGTCTCCCAAGTATTGGGATTATAGGTTTGTGCCACCCCACCCAGCCGTATTTATCCATTTTATTGTTGATGGACTTTTGGATTGTGTCCAGTCTGAGGCTTGTATAAATAATACTGAGTGTTCTATAAGTTTCATTTTACCATTCGCACTTGGAGGCACCAGCGACCTGGAGTTCATATCTGTGAGTCGTGTGAGATGGGGTCGGGTGGAGTTTCTCTCTTCTTTTTCCTGGGCGGGTATCCAGTCGACCCAGCCCGGGAAGGTCCTTCCCGTTGCTCCGCAGCGCCACCTCTGAAACCAGCGGTCCCCGCGCACGTGTCGCCTTTCCTTTCCGGACTCTGCATTAGGTTCCACCGGTCTATTTACCTTCACACGTCCTCTCTTTTCCTAGACTTTCGGGGCTATTCTTGACCCTTGGAATCCCTACACAGTTTCCAGGCTCGGGTCGGAGCGCACTCGTCCTTGGGTCCCCGCACCCTGCACGTTTCGGGCGCGCAGAAGGAACTGCACGGGGAGCTGTCGCGCGAATGCAGGACCTCGGGCGGCTGGCTCAGAGGTGGCGACAAGACGACCTCACGGGAGCTCTAGGTGCAGAAGCCGGAGGCCGAGGCCCGGGCCTCGCTCCCCCGCAGGCTCACCTGCCCGCCGAGCGCAGCGCTCGGGTCCCAGGCTCGGCCCCCGGCGCGCCCGCGCTGTCCCCGCCCTGTCCCCGCCCCTCCGGAAGGGCCACCGCGCCTCCTTCTCTCGGCTGTGACAACGCAGGGATGGCCGCGGCGGCGACACCAGCCCCGGAAGGCAGCGGCCCCGCCATGGACGCCCGGCTGGACCAGGAGACGACGCGGTGGCTGCGCTGGGACCAGGTGAGCGGCCCCGAGCCCGGGAGCGGCGGCTCCTCCAGCTCCGCCCCAGGCGCCGGCCGCGTTTCCTGGGCGAGCGCCCGGCCGAGCCGCCTTCCTCTGCCCCCTCCAAGCCTGCGGGCCGCGCGGGTCCCCAGAAGACGGAACCGGAGGAGGTGGCGGAGGCCAGGCCTACTCCGCCCCGCCGGCGTGTGGCAGGGTTAGGATTAGTGCCGGAAAAGTTGTCCGGGAACAAAGCCCGGCGCCTGGTGTGCGGGGACTGCAGGATCTCCGTGGAGGGCGAGCTGGGGTGGTCCAAAGGCGCGCGCACGTGCCTGTCACTCTGACCGCCGGCTCGTCCTCTGCGGTGGCCGCGCAACCCCACCGATCCTAAACTGCGCTGTCCCGCCGATCCCTTTCGCCTCAGGGACCTTTGCAGAGCTGCATTCCAACCCACCCCTCCGGAGGGCTGGTTTATAAACGGTGTCGTCCCGGGTGGGCCTGGAGTTGGGAGTTTCCCTTGGATTATCACTCTGCTGAGAAGGTGGCAGGAAACCCTTTGGACACAGCATCGCTTGCTTTTCCCGTTTACTCTCTTTCTTAGATGCTGAAGTGAAGCAGAGTTAGGACGCAGCTCTGGACACTGCTTCCTCTCTAACTTTAGTCAGTCCTCTCCAACTGTTCCTTCTCCGTATGCTGTCGTTTTCCCAGAATGCTCCCTTATGCTATCTTCTGCTAAATTGTTTCCCATATTACTATATTTATTTTCCAGACCCCCTGTTTGGGGTCTGGGGTCTTATATTATTACTCCTATCATGTGGCTTACATAGAGAGACCCTGCTGGCTCCTAAGTGCAACTTATTTAACTACCTAATACTCTCTCTAAATGACCTGTTCTTTTCCTCTGTAGCTCTTATTGCAAAAACAAAACACACACACACACACACACACACACACACACACACACACACACCAGGTGTAGGTTTGTTTCTTTAATGTCTTCATTTAAGGCTGACTTGGGGGGTGGGAATGAGAGGTAGATAGGACCCATGTTCCTAGGTGGACCCACTCTTGGTTTCATGCTCTGCCCTCTTATCTTCAAAATTTTAATAGTTGAATAGTTTCATTTTCAGTTGTTGAATTGCTTCCATTTTGCACTGGGCCCTTGAAAATTATTTCGCCAGTGCTGTCCAGTCTCACTAACTTCCATGGTTTATAGTGTCTGGTACAGTGCACGGCACCTAGTAGGCACCTGAAATATTTGTTGAATGAGTGAAGGGGATTGGAAGTCCTTAGGCAGGGACCAGGTCTTTGTCTTGTAAAGGTCTTTGTCCCCTGTAAATGAAACGTCAGCAAATCCAATTTCCAGGATGCTATTTACAACTCCTGAAGCCATTTTTCTATTCCAGGAAGGATAACCTTGTAACTCTTACAGGAAGGAAAATGTTTCCTTTTTGATAACATTAACTTGCAGTGTAATGAATTCTTTTGAAGCCACAGTTAGTAATGAGTGCGTTATTCCATAAAATTTTCCCTTTGAAGAAAAAAGAGAGAGAGAGAATGTCATCATTATAGAGATGGTACCTTGCTGGGTAGAATGGACATCTGGCCCTTTCTTATTTTAAAAGTTTCCCCCTCCTTGCTCTTTCCTCTCTGTTTCTTCTTCTGCTTGAGACAGGCACCTCACTGGCTCGCTCATCCCTGGGTGGAACATCGTGGCACTGGCTGGGCTGATCCTGTCCCGGGCTGGCGGGTGCCTCCACTGACCTCCTGGACTTCTCTCTAATGCCAGCTTTGGTCATTCTCAAGGCCAATCCTCATCTCTGCTGTCCTCTGACTTTTCATTATCTCTCTCTCTCTGTCTACTTTGTTTCTCTCAGGCTACTGGGTCTTTTATAGACATCCAAGGACAATTAAGATTTTTCAAATCTTGCACTTTGAATCAGAGGACTGCTGGACATTGGGTGTGGTCGGGAAGTCTGTGTTCTCACCTCCACTCAACATACTTAATGATCCCCTTGTATGCACCAGTGCCAAGCCCTTCTCTGGGGGGCACCTGACAGTTGGATGGGTAAGTGTCTGTGGCTTTTAATCAAAGAGGTGGAATTTCTTACCTGCTTCCTGGTGAATCTGGAACGTTAGGGAAAGATGGGCTCCATGCCAGGAAGCCAAGGTTCTATTGCAATAGTATTTCAAAGTTTAATGATATGGCCACATCCTGTCCTGCCGAGTGTTCATCTGAGTGGACGAGGACTGTAGATAGAAGCACAGTGGCATCTCTATTAGTCCCCTAAACTCTTCATTGAATTCTGATATGGAATTAATGTGATCATCATCATTTTCTCTAGTCTTCACATTTCCTACAACTGTTATACAAATAAAATAGGGCAATGTATAATTAACTTAGATGATTCATGTTAGTGTCTACTTGAAGCAATTAATGTAATAGAAAGGACACTAGGTTAATGCTTATCATGCTGTTTAGGCAAGTCGTTCAATATCTGTGCCATAAAACACTATAAAAGTTCTCCATCTGTTATTTGCCTGCCTCTTGGGTTGTTGCAAGATTCATATTTAAACAGGTTTGTGAACATCTTTTACAAAATTTTTTTTTTTTTTTTTGCGGTACTGGGGATTGAACTCAGGGGCATTCTACCTCCGAGCTATACCCCCAGCCCTATTTTTTATTCTTTATTTAGAAACCGAGTCTCACTAAGTTGCAGAGTGCCTCACTAGGTAGCTGAGGCTGGCCGCGAACCCGGATCCTCCGGTCTCAGCCTCCCGAATGCTGGGATTACAAGCGT
>PVLC010004728.1:0-37411 GCA_004027655.1 Graphiurus murinus | reverse complement strand
TTTACAAATTATAAAGCACTACAAGAATAAAGTTTTGAAGCCAGGCACGATGATGCATACCTGTAATTGTGGTACTCAGGAGGCTGAAACAGGAGGATTGCGGGTTCAAAGCCAACCTCAGTAACTTAGCAAGACCCTCAACAGCTTAGCAAGACTCTATTTCAAAATAAAAAGGGCTGGAGGTGTAGCTCAGAGGTAAAATGAATGCCCCTGGGTTCAATCACCAGTACCAAAAGAAAAAGAAAGGAGTTTTGATTTACATTGTATAATCTGTTATTCCCTGGGAAATTTTGAGAACATTTGGGAAGAAAATTAACATTTAATCATATCTAAGTGCTGAACAGAGAAGATATTTTATGTTATTTTCATTTAAAGCCTTAAAAACTCTAAGGGAGGTTCTGAATTGTTCTTGTATTACAAAGGAGGAAATTGAGAACTCAAAAGCAGCCTCACAACCTGACTGAGCCCATGAGGTTAGTGGGTGATACGTCTGGAATCCCATTCTGGCCATTAGAACTCCATTCTAAAACCTTGACTCATTCCATTTCTCCAAAAGTGCTTGCCTTGGTAGAAAAGAAAATAATACTTATATCGAACCAAATTCCTATTTCACATTTTGAAAGCATCAGAAAATTTAAATAATGTTATGTGCATATGTGAATGTATCACTATAAATCTCACTATTGTGCACAATTATAATGCACCAATGAAAGTTTTTTAAAAAAGAAAATTAGAGCTGGGTGTGGTGGCTCATGCCAGTAATCCCAGTAGTTGGGGGATGAGACAGGAGGATCACAGGTTCGAGGATAGCCTGGCAAGTAGTGAGACTCTCATCAACCCAATGAGACCCTGTTTCAAAAAATAAAAATAAAATAGGGCTGGGGGTGTGGCTTAGAGGTAAAATGCCTCTGGATTCAATCCCCAGTACAGAAAGAAAGAAAGACAGACTTGTATTTATGTATTTTTCCTAGAGGTTAGAAATATTGAGAAGTTTCTTTATATTACATAGTTTTCATTCTCTTACTCACCTGGCTGTATCTGGTATTTACATTTCTGTTTTGTAGAATCCTTTAACTTTGGAGTCTGTGAAACAGCTGGTTGCGGAAGGTAATAAAGAAGAACTGCAAAAATGTTTTGGGGCCCGAATGGAGTTTGGGACAGCTGGCCTTCGAGCTCCTATGGGTGCAGGGATTTCTCGTATGAATGACTTGACCATCATCCAGACTACACAGGTAACACGTTTTGTAATTTCTAGTTACTCTGAAGGGATCCCCTGGTTCCTTTTGCATTTGACAGACCTAATTCGTTTTAATTGTGGGCACATCCTGTGGGCTTGACTAGTACAGGGAATCATCACCATTGACTCCACAAAGTAAGGCTTGTGCACTTGGTTGAAGCAGTTTTGTTTCAAATCTCCTGTGGCCATCCATCTGTTCATTCAGCAGATTTGTTGAGTGCCTACTATGTGCCAAACATTCGGGCTGTATTAATGATTTAAACAGATTCCTTCATGGAGATTTTTTTCCAGTACAAGCCCACCAGTGAAAGCTAACTGTGTGTGTGTGTGTGTGTGTATGTGTGTGTCTGTGTGTGTGTGTGTGTGTGTGTGTGTGTCTGTGTGTGTGTGTATGTGTTACTCGGGATTGAACCCAGGGAAATTCTAACTCTGATCTACACCCCCAGCCCAATTTTATTTTTTATGTTAAAACAGGGTCTCACTAAGTTGTTGAAGCTGGTCTTGAAACTGCGATCCTCCTGTCTCTGCCTCCCAAATACTGGGATTATAAGCATGTGCCACCACACCTGGCAAGAGCTGACTTTGAAGGTCTTATCTTTTTTGTCATGTGGGGCTGAAAAGATACCTCCAGAGTTCTTGAGATCCTATTCTGTTAAGTTTTAACTTATATGAAGTTGAAAATTACTTGACATTTTTACTGGTCTAAATTATTACTGACTTCCCTTGCCTCGATGTCACATCATGGGAGGGACACATAGGGTGTGGGCATATTGCCATGACCATCTTTGGACAACCCAGTTGGTCACACTTGCCATTAGGCCTAATTGTTTGGGGGCCTAAGGGGTTCTAGATTAACCTGGAGACTTTTCTGTACTATCCACCTGTATCTAGTTTCCAAGAACGAGGAAATGCAGCCCCAGGTCTTAGGAACTTTCCCACCTACCATTCCCCTAGAAAAATTGGATTCTTCTGTGAGTAGCTCTTTTAGTAGTTAATAATGCTATAAGACAAACATGAATAGGTATTTTAAAAGTCATCTGATTCAGCCAACTATCCTTTGGGTTAATCTTTACAACCTTATTCCTCCAAAGTGGTCATCTGACCTATACTAGATATTTACAGTAGGAAAAGCGGATGTTAAGGGTTAAGAAAGTGTTATGAGGGCAGCAGGTGCATCTTGAACATCAGGAGCAGTCCCAATGCTGGAGGAGAGAGGATTCCCAGGACAACCCACTCATTGGGTAGCATTTCCTGGCAGAATGCCAAAGTGCAGGTCTATCGATTACTCACCCCTGTTTTGACTTACTATGGTATAAGCATGTGGAGTCTCATCCTAATGGTACCTTAAAATTTGCCTGGTTTGGTTTAAGAAGCAGATGTATTTGAGTCAAGGACTTCTCAAAGAAACAGGGCAGAGGCTAGAGGAAAACTTCTGGATCGTTTGCCTCATTGATGGAGTCATCATTTCCTTCTGACCGTTCACTCATGCCTATTTTGTTTTATTACTTAATCTGGCCACAACACATCAGATTGTGTGTTGACAGAGAAACTCACTGTCTATTGCAACCATCCATTCTATCTTTGGACTATTCTCGTTAAAAGATGGCTTCATTCTTTTGAAGTGAAATCTATCTTTCTGTGTCCTTTCCATAGGCAACATGGTTCTGCTGTTTGAAGCCAGTCACACAGGTTTGCTTCTCAAATTTTAGAACAGCATTTCAATTCTGAAAGCCTCCCACATCGCCACGGAACCATTTCTCTAGAGGAAGCATTCCCTCTTCCCTTAGCCGCTCTCTTGGGTCCTCATCCTTAACAGGCCCCAGAGAGTTTTAGAGAATTGGGAGATGAGAGGATTTGGACCAAGACTGCCTGCTGTTTGCCTCCTGGAGGCCACAGCACAGGGACTGACCGGGGAGAACAAGGGTACTGTGGCTGTCCTAAGCCACGGTGCCAGGCATCTGGATACCTTCTGGGGAGCCCACAAAACCAATACACAAGCATCACTTCCTCAAATCACTAAGCCTCAGAAGACGTGCCCAATGCACACCCAAGTTTTCCTTTTGTCAAGGAAGAACCAAAGGAATCTTAAATTGGCACTGCTTTGGCAATAAGGCTGTGAAGTGTCACCCCACCAAAATAAGAATTATACTTATTTTTTATAAGACTTTCTCTAGTTAAAGGGGGCTTTAACCCCCTCACTAAACTAACTCTCACCAGACCTGGGTACAAAACAGGCTCTGCCACTGGTGTCTGAAACCTAGCATATCATTGTACCTCTCTGGGCCTTGAGTTTCCCACCTGTAAAACAGGATTTCTTGGCAAAGTTGATCTGAGATTAGAGGTAATAGACATTAAGTACCCAACACGAGGCCTGATACAGATTGATAGACAGTAAATAACACTGTTATTATTGTTCTGAGAAGTCCACCGTCGCCCCCACCCCCGCCGCCTTGCTATAATGTCATGTAAAAGTTAGAAAATAAAACTTTTGGCCAATTTTTTTAATATTATATGCACATAAAAGATAGGTCAAAACATACCCTCTTTTAATCCATGGGGTGTTTTAGGGATTTTGCAGATATCTGGAGGAGCAGTTCAGTGACCTGAAACAGCGCGGCGTTGCGATCAGCTTTGATGCCCGAGCGCACCCGCCCAGTGGAGGCAGCAGCAGAAGGTACTGTGACGTTTTTAGGAAACAACCTCTTGGTAGCTAGCTAGCTTGCTTGCTTACTTATTTACTTACTTACTTAATTTATTTATTTGTTTAATTTTGCAGTACTGGGGATTGAACCCAGGAGCATTCTACCTCTGAGCTACACTCCCCAGCCCTATTTTTTTTTTTTTTTTTTTATTCTTTGTTTTGAAACAGAGTCTCACTAAGTTGCAGAGGGCCTCACTAAGTAGCTGAGGCTGGCTGTGAACCCTGATCCTCCCATCTCTGTCTCCCAAGTACTGGGATTACTAGTGTGCACCACTATGCCCGGCTTCTACTTTTTTTTATTTTTAATCACCATTTAATAGCTTGACTTTTAAGTGTATTTGTTAGCTACATTGCTTAACTCTAAAAATGATGAGTGAACTCTACAACTTTTAAGAATTCTGGCTCTGTATTTGGGTTAATAAAACAATTATTTTGACCATTTAAAAAGCAACAGCTGTCTAAGGGAAAGAAAATTTTAAACTGGCAATATTATTTCTCCCTCTTGCTTGCTTCCTTTTTAGTTATTATTATTTTTTTTTTCCTTTCACCATTCCTAGTCTCACAGCCCCCTTCCCATTCTTGAACACTCCACTCGGCCTGCATGTTTGTAATATTCCCAGATCAGTGGGACTTTCTTAGGTGATTATTGGCAGATGATGACAACAGTAGTGACACTAGTAATAGCAGCAATCTTTTGAGTACTGACTGTGAACCAGGTGTGTATGTATGTATTTGTTTGTTTGTTTTTGTGGTACTAGGAATGGAACCCAGGGGCATTCTACCTCTGAGCTACACCCCCCCCCCCAGCCCTATTTTATTTTTAATTTGGAAACAGGGTCTCACTGAGTGGGGGAGGGCCTCACTAAATTGCTGAGGCCAGTCTCAAACCTGCAATATTCCTGTATCAGCCTCCTAAGCACTGGGATTATAAGCATGCACCACCACATCCAGCTTATGTATTTATTCTTTTTTTTTTTTTAAATCTCTACATTTATTAAAAACATAGCTATGTAAAAATACATATATATAGCAAAACGGTGTGTTTATTCTTTTGACTAACAATTTATAAGATATTTACAGACATCCCTCAGTATCTGTAGGAGACTGTTTCCAAGACCCCCTCAGATACCAAAATCCATGAATGCTCAAGTCCCTCATAAAACGAGGTAATATTTTAACTTATGCAGAACCTCCCATATACTTTAAATGCAGTCTAGATCACTATAATACCTAATCAGTATAAATGTATAAATTATCACTTTAACGTATTGTTTAAGGGATAATGACAAGAAAAAGGTCTGTAAGTGTTCAGTACAGACACACTTTTATTGGTGCATTGTAATTATACATCACAATGAGGTTCAGAGTGATAGGAGCGTACATGCACACAGCCCTTGTACACCTTATATTTCAAATTTTAAAAATACCTAATCTGATTCTGGCCTGCGTGGTCTACACTGGATTGCAATAGGTTTGGACCAGGTTTCCTTCTCTGCATATTGGCATGTGACTTACACTGGCTGGCTAATTTTTTTGGTGGGGAGGCTGCTCTGTGCATTGCAGGGTGTTTAGCTGCATCCCTGGCCTCTGCTCCTTGGCGACCAGTGGCAGGACCCTTCCCCCCACAAGTGACAACTGAGAATGTCTCCACTGCAGATGCCCAGGGGAGGGCAGAGGTGCCCGGGCTGAGAAGTGCTGTGGTAGACTGAGATGGTCGGAGAGTGGAGAAACTTGGCGCCGGCCTAGCTCCTGGCTTTAGTCCCATTTCTGTAAAACAAAGGAGTGGAATGAGATGCCCCCAAGGGCCCTCTGGCTTTAACATTCTATGCCAGAGTCACTATTTGTAAGGAACGTTGTTTCCGAGCCTGAGCTGTAATTTATGTGAAGAAGTGCTCTGTGTGCGTTCCCCTCTTTCTGGCACCCAAGGCCTCACGATGGGACTCTCCTCTTCCTCCCATTGCACATTTCTAGGTTCGCCCGACTTGCTGCCACCACGTTTATCAGCCAGGGCGTCCCTGTGCACCTCTTTTCTGATATCACCCCAACTCCCTTTGTGGTAAGTAACCATTTCCTTTCTAATTTCCTGTCACAGGGATGGGACGTGGCTGAGTTTTACAGTCGTGTGCTGTTGGGACTCGGGTATTTCTGTAACAGAATTACTCCTTAACATTTAGCAGATCACCACTTTTTTCCCCGGGAAAGTTTCGCCCAGGTCCTGGTAATATTCTTCTAGTGCTCAACTTTTTTTTTTTTTTTTTTTGCGGTACTGGGGATTGAACTCAGGGGCGTTCTACCTCCGAGCTACACCCCCAGCCCTATTTTTTATTCTTTATTTTGAAACCGAGTCTCACTAAGTTGCGGAGTGCCTCACTAGGTAGCCGAGGCTGGCCGCAAACCCTGATCCTCCAGTCTCAGTCTCCTGAATGCTGGGATTACAAGCGTGTGCCACCACACCTGGCTAGAACTGATTTTTTTTTAAAGTATAATTTTTCTTTTGCATTCATTCTAAGGATATTTTAGTGAGTTAGCAAGATGTTGTTTGTTGTTGGTTTTTTTTATTTACCTATTTTTTAGTTTTTTTGTTTTGTTTTGGTTTTTTTCTCAGCTATCACAATTAGGAAGTTTCTTGGGTCTAAATGTGAATTTACCTCAAACCCTGTCTTATCGTGAATATGTTTGACAAGTTGGTAAAACAGCTTTACAAACGTTTCACTCAGAATACTGTTCCTGGCTAGACTTTAATCGAATCCTTAATGAAGCAGGATCTAAAGAACAGCTCATCAGGGACTGTAACAGCTGTTGCTTTTAAGAAGACAAGGCTGTTATGAGCTGGGTGGGATGCTGAGACTGTGTTTTTAGAAAACATCATTCGGAGCCAGGTGTGGTGGCACATGCCTGTAATTCCAGTACTTGGGAGGCTAAGACAGGAAGATCACAGGTTTGAGGACAGCCTCAGCAAGTAATAAGACTCATCAACCTAGTGAGACCCTGTTTCAAAATGAAAATAAAACAGGCTAGGGGGTATAGCTCAGAGGTAGAATGCCCCTGAGTCCAAACCCCATTGCCACAAAAAAAGAAAGAAAAGAAAAGAAAAAAGAAAAAGAAAGAAGGGAGAGAGGGAGGGAAGGAAGGAAGGAAGAAAAGAAAGCATGGTGTAGTAACATCAAGTAGAAGTGAGTGTGTATCAGCGCAGAAGAAAGGCCCACTCACTCTGTGTTTGCCATCCCCAGGGCACTGACAAGTAGATCCAGCACCTCCTGGGTTGTAAATAACCCACTCAACTCTATGTCACATCCACATGTGGTTCAAGCTTTAATGGAAAAACTGCATTGCGTTGAAGCATCCTAATTGTCTTCTGTGTGAAGTGCTGGCAGCTATTATGTTTGTATCTGGTATAAATCAGATGAGTGTCTCCTGATCATTTCCCAACACTGGTGGTGGTTCTGCCCTTTTCCTTATAGCAGGACACCTAAGGGCTGTGAACTAACTTCCAAGGGGACAAGTGTCTATAGTGATTCTTAGAGGGAGAGTGGAAGTGACAGAGGACTCCAATCTCAGGTGGCCTGTGTAGAGTAGATCTCATCTGCAGCCACAGGGGGAATGATTCAGCCCCTCTCCTCTGTTTTAGAAAATAGTCTTGTAAAGATGGGAGCTAAGTTGAATTGTAAAAGAGAAATATTTAAGCCTGGAGAGAAAAATAAATAAGAGCTCTCCGTTTCCTGAACCTGAACCTCTTCCTTAAAAGCAGATGAGAAAGAGGAGAAGGGAATCAGTTGGACAGAATAAACTGAGTATTTTAAATTCCATCCTGAGAAAAAGCTTAAAAGAATGTGGAAAGCCAGATGTAGTAGCCCATGCCTATATTTTCAGTACTTGGGAGGCTGAGATAAGAGGATCAAAAGTTCCAGGACAGTTAAGCAACATAGTGAGAACCTGTTTCAAAACAAAAACATGAAAATGGCTGGAGGTGTATCTCAGAGAAAGAATGCCACTGGGTTCAATCCACAATACAAAAGAAAAAAAAAAAAAAAAAAGAATGTGGAGTGGAGGTTAAGGTCATTTTTGGTTAGAGGATTTTTTACCTCTACCAAGTAGAAGACAGAGTGATGGTAAGGAACCTAGGCAATTAATCACCTTTCTAACATGACACACATTCTGGAACTTCAAGAAGTTGGCTAGTTCCAAGGACAATACGAGTCCAGTAGTCCCCCTTATGCATGGGGTGATGCAAGACCCAGCGGAAGACCTCAGTGCCGCCTGAAACCACAGATAGTTCCAAATCCTATATATCTCATGTTCTTTTCCTACACATATATGAAGTTTCATTTTTAAATTAGGCATAGCAGAGGATTAATAATAATAATAAGTAATAATAAAACAGTTATTAAATTATTACTTAGAAATAATAAAATATAGAATAATACTTTATTATTTTTATTACCTTTTGTTACATTTATTATTATTATTACTTTTTATTATTAAAATAGAATTACTTTTAAATTATTAAGTAATATTAGTATTAGTAAGTAATAAAAAATAGAATAATAAAGAAAATTACAATATACTGTAATAAAAATTACATGGACATGGTCTCTCTAGAAAGAGTCAAGAAAATATTAATATTTTGGGAGCATGTCACCCAGGTGCAGCGGCACACACCTATAGTCCCAATACTTGGGAAACAGAGACAGGAGGATCACAGGTTTGAGGCCAGAATGCAGTAAATTGGCAAGACCTTGGTTCAAAATTTAAAAATTTTTTAAAAAATTAAAAGGGCTGGGAGTGTAACTCAGAGGCAGAACACCCCTAGGTTCAATGCCTAGTACCACACACACACACACACAAAAAAAAAAAAAAAGGAAAAGAAAGAAAAAAAAGGACCTGTAAACTGTAAAGAAAACCACAGATAAGGGAAACTACTATGTACTGCTTGGATGTGGCATAAAAATATCGTATCACATGCCTTATACTATGTTTGTTAAGTGGGGAGCAAGTTGGCACAAATGATATGCATCAGACATTTCACTGATATTTTATTAAAGCTGCCCCTGCCTCTGCTCTCCTCATGCAGCCCTATGCAGTGTCGCATTTGCAGCTTTGTGCAGGAGTCATGATTACCGCCTCCCACAATCCGAAGCAGGACAATGGCTACAAGGTAGGTGACCTTCTCTCCACTCGTGGCCTCTAGGACTCCCGACCTGTTCTGTGCAGCAGTGTCCATCATGGACGCTCAATTCCCATTAACCCTGAACCTCCCGGACACATTCCTGCCCTCTCTAGGTCTACTGGGACAACGGAGCCCAGATCATCTCCCCTCATGACAAAGGGATTTCTCGAGCTATTGAAGAAAATCTGGAGCCCTGGCCTCAGGCTTGGGATGATTCTATAATTGACAGCAGTGCCCTTCTTCACAACCCCAGTGCTTCCATCAGCAATGACTACTTTGAAGACCTTAAAAAATACTGTTTTCACAGGTAAGCGGACCGGACCGTGTCTTCACTGATCTTAAGTGAGGTTAAGCTCATATGATTCAACCAGTTAAGTGAGGTTAAGCTCATATGATTCTATCAGTTTCCATTGTTTTTCTCTTGAGTTGATATCCTCTAGCTGCCTCTGATGATAGGAGCTTCAGATCAGGGGTAGCCAACTTTCCTTAAAGGGACACATAGTAAATATTTTGGGGCTTTGTAGGCTACAAGACTCTTTCTCAACTACATTTTGCCATCATAGTATGCAAGCAGCTGCTGATGGCCCATTCATGAATTAATACAAATGGACTGTGTTCCTATAACACTTTATTTGCAAAAGCAGGCGGCCAGTCCATGGGCCATGGTGTGCTCAGCTACTGCAAACATATGTACATACGTACATACGTACATATATACATGCATGCATACATACATATGCGTGTATAGATGTGTATGCATATGTGTATAGATGTACATTTTTAAAACTTGCGGAAAAGTGTCACACAGGAAACACTGGCATTTTTCTTAAAAATATTTAGCTGAGCGTGGTGGCACACACCTGTAATCCAAGTACTTGAGAGACTGAGACATCACAGGTTCACGGCCAGTCTGAGAAACTTAGTGAGACCCATAGCAACTTAGTGAGAACCTGTTTCAAAATAAAATCGGGCTGAGAGGTGTGGCTCAGAGGTAGCATGCCCCTGGGTTCAATTAAAAAAAAAATCTGAGCATATATATATGTAATATATTTCAAAATGATCACTAGTCACAGAGTACACACGAAGTTGTCCTGTGCCTTTTACTTCCCAGGTAATTTGCCATGGGCACCTTCCTGGTCAGGCCCTCTTCATCCTGACCCTTTTATTTGAAAAGCCACTGCCCCCAGATGTTGACCCGTGACCCAGGCTCTGTAGTTTCAGGTGCCAAGTGGCGAAGCTGGGAGAGTGTGCTGCAGGTCCCACTGCTCCTGCTTGCCCCCCAGCAAGAAACCACTGGATTTAAGAAGCTGAATTCTTAGCTCATCCCTAACCCTCTGTGTGCTGGACCACCTGGATGTGGCAGCTCCCTCGGGCCAGATCACTGGAGGTTTTCTCCCGAGAGAAATCTCCTTAATTTCAAAATGTTGGGGACCCTTTTATCATTGGTGCACTAGCCAAACAAAACACATCTGTGAACCTTCCCTTCATAGTTTACAGTTTTTTGTTGCTTCAAGTAGCACTGGACGCAGCCCCTTATACAAGGTTGCTTGAGCGACTTTGTGTGTGTGTGTGTGTGTGTGTGTGTGTGTGTGTGTGTGTGCATAAAATAACTTTCTGGCATCACAAAGTTGATGGTGGTTTTCAAATTGCCCTCCAAGCCGGGCGTGGTGGCGCACGCTTGTAATCCCAGCATTTGGGAGGCTGAGACCGGAGGATCCGGGTTCTCGGCCAGCCTCAGCTACCTAGTGAGGCACTCCGCAACTTAGTGAGATTCAGTTTCAAAATAAAGAATAAAAAATAGGGCTGGGGGTGTAGCTCGGAGGTAGAACGCCCCTGAGTTCAATCCCCAGTACCACAAAAAAAAAACAAAAAACAAAAACAAATTGCCTTCCAAAAATGTTACAGCAGTTGATACTCCCATCAATGGTATATATGATAACATTATATGGCCCCTGTGTTCTTTATATAATTGGTGGGCCCCACATTTTTTACCTATGCTGATATTATCAAATTTCTCATTTTTGATTTGCTAGGTGAGAATAATATCTTTTATTTGCATCCTTTCATTATGAATAAAATTTTTTTTAGCCAGACATGGTGGCCCATGCCTATAATCCCACTACTTGGGAGGCAGAGACAGGAGGATCACAGGTTTGAGGCCAGCTACAGCAACTTAGCAAGACCCTCAGCAACTTAGTGAGACCTTGTTTTAAAACAAAAAATAAAATAGGACTGGGAGCCAGGCGTGGTGGCACATGTTTGTAATCCCAGTACTTGGGAGGCTGAGACAGGAGGATCTCAGGTTTGCAACCAGCCTCAGCTACTTAGTAAGGCCCTCTGCAACTTAGTGAGACCTTGGTTCAAAATAACAACTAAAAAATAGGGCTGGGGATGTAGCTCGGAGGTAGAATGCCCCTGGGTTCAATCCCCAATACCACACACACACACACACACACACACACACACACACACACACACACTAAAAATAAAAATAAGCTTTTATAAAGTTATTTAAGCTATATTTTTCTGGTTTTGTTCATCTTTTGTATTTGGAAAGCCACATTACATAGGACAGTTTATAAAGAAATCTAGTCTTTTAAAATTTGATATATATTTTTTCATATATTGTTTTCTCTTCTCTCATGACCTTTCAAATGTTTTATTAAAACTTTTTGTTGAGCTTTTAAAATTTTTTGTTAAGATTTACCAATTTTTTAATTTATAGCTTCTGAGTTTTATGTCAGAAAATACTTTAAATACCTTTACATCAAAATTGTAAGAAAAAAAAAAAGTCCCCTTGTTTTTTCTGGAACTTTTGTGTTTAGGTTTTGTAATGCTGAATCTTTCCAGTCATTGGTGATTTTTAATTTTGTATGGGATATGAAGTAGGAATGCAGCTTAGGGTTTTTTTTTTTTTTTTTTTCACAAAAAGTTTCCAGTTCTACCAATACCATAAATTGAAGAATCTTTTTTTTTTTTTCTTTTGCTAATAAGAAATGTCACCTTCAGGAAACAGTTTCTCGTATTAGTTGAAGGCTTGTTATCTAACAGAAAATTGCTGTAGGCCTCACATGAAATCTCATTATAATCCTCCTAGCAATGCCTAAGAGTAGGTTCTGGTGTTTTGCCATTTTATAGATGAGGAAGCTGAGACACAGGGATTAAACAGTAGCCGACAGTCACATAGCTTGTAAGTGGCAGAACTCCAGGATTTACCAGTATGTGGGAGGCTGAGACAGAAGGATCACATATTCAAAGCCAACCTCAGCAACTTAGGGAGACCCTTAGCAACTTAGCGAACCCTGTTTCCAAATAAAAAATAAAGTAGGGCTCAGAGGTAGCTTGAAGGTAGAATGCCCTTGGACTCAATCCCCAGCAGCACACGTGTGGGTGCACACACACACACAAACTCCAGGATTTAAATTGAGAGTCTTACTCCAGAGCAGGCTAACCACTGAGCTTTTTCATTTCCAAGAGAAATAGATAATAACTTAAGCTTCTAGCAGTCAGAGCACTGGAAATTTTAAAATCTTGTGTTTAATTTCCTGTAACTTCTGTTGATTTTGTTGTTATTGTTGTTATTCTATCTGTATTGAATCCTTTGGTCATGAAACTTTGCCAAACAGGATTGTTGCTTGGCAAAGAAAAAGTTTCATTTTTTATATTTCCATATATGGGGTAATTCATTACAATCTGTTGAAAGAGGCCTTTTGAAAGTCATTTCTGAAACTAATAAGGGGTGTATGGAGCCCTGGAGCTCAGCTTGGGCACTGTTGTGGGCTGCACCCCTAAGACCATCTAGGGTCCTGTCCTGGAACCAGAGCTGGGGGTTCATTGTTGTACCCCACCCTAGATGTAAAAGCTGTACCCTGGAACATAATCTGAGAGTACTCAGATGTGCTGAAAGTAACTCCAGAGTCAAATTAAGATTTAAAATTTGCATGTGTTGGGCGAGATACGTGTATTTAGGGAGAGAGTAAGTTTGTTTCTTTTTAGAAATAAAATGTAATATTCTTGTACATTCTTAAGTACATTGACTTCTTAAAGCCTTAAGATTCCAGCACCTGATTCTCTTGCAAGCCTTCAGTTTTAAGAGCCACAGTGTATCATTGATCATTTCTCACCATGTGTGTGATTCCAGGAGTGTGAACAGGGAGGCCAAGGTGAAATTCGTGCACACCTCTGTGCATGGCGTGGGGCACAACTTCGTGCAGTTGGCATTCAAGGCTTTTGATCTCCCTCCTCCCGAGGCTGTTCCCCAGCAGAGAGATCCTGACCCCGAGTTTCCAACAGTCAAATACCCAAATCCTGAAGAGGGTAAAGGCGTCCTGGTAATCCCCTTTTTTTTTATTTTTAAAATGTGCCTTTTATATTCAAAACTATTACTATCAATTAAAATGTGTTTTCATTGTGAAGAAAAATACATTTCATCATTGGAAATATGCATGTTTATTGGTCGTTAATTTCTTAAAGGAACTTTCAAATTAGACGTCTTAGCAACAGCATGTAAGAGTCGAAACCTAAATAATGCTTTAAATTTAATCTAACTTTAATTTCACTTACTGTGTTCCCTTAATGCCAAAAAAGTAGCTAGTAGAATGGAGTTTTTTTCTTGTTATAATTTTAATTTCTTATTTGTCATTTTTCTGATATGAAAGAAGTGTTAAATTGTGGTTCGTATAACATTTTTCAAGATTAGGTGAAAGCAATACTGAGAGAGTTGGTTTACTTTGGTCTTCTCGTGGGGTCGATTACACAGTAAAGCCTAGAAGTACCGACCAGCCACACACATCCTGTCATGTGTGGGTTGAATTTCAGGGCAAGTGTGAGTCACGCAGATATTCCCATCTTCTGACCTCTGACTTAGAAGATAAATTATGTGACCAAGCAAGACCAGCTCCAAATAAAACTCAGCCTTAGTTTGAGGAAAGTCCTTTTTAGCTCTTAAAAACTATGACTATGAGCTGGGTGTGATGGTGCACGCTTGTAATCCTAGCATTTGGGAGGCTGAGACCAGAAGATCCAGGTTCCCAACCAGCCTCAGCTAGCTAGTGAGGCACTCCACAACTTAGTGAGACCCTGTTTCAAAATAAAGAATAAAAAATAGGGCTGGGGGTATAGCTCGGAGGTAGAATGCCCCTGGGTTCAATCCCCAGTACCGCAAGAAAAAAAAAAAAAAACCCACTATGACTATGATATGCTCAAATCTTGATTTAAATAACTTTTTAAAATTTTCATATTCCTTTTCAGACTTTATCTTTTGCTTTGGCTGACAAAACCAAGGCCAAAATTGTTTTAGCAAATGACCCAGATGCCGATAGACTTGCTGTGGCGGAAAAGCAAGACAGGTGAAATGAATTGTGATTTTCTATATAATTGAAAATATAAAGGACAACATCTCTGGCATTAGCATATGCCTGGGAAAGCAAAACCCATGTGGAAACTTTTCCCATTTCTGCAAATTATCTCAGCGAACCTGTGGTTCTCACTCTTAGAGCAAGATGCTGATTTTGCAGGCAAGTCTCAGTGCCTAACAAGGGCAGAGTACTTTGCTTGGTGCTGGCTCTGCAGTTCAATATTTGCCAGTGGGTCTGCTAAGGAACTGGATCTTCAAAAAAATGTTGAATTTAGGGGGACCAGACAGAGGGCAATACCATGATATTGGCACAATGTTTAAGACAAGCTTGGCCATAGTTATTAAGCCTGTTACATTTTAAAACCAAAACTATTTTTTAAAGATTAAAATAAAAGCATTCTGTATAATCTCTGACATGGTTGTTTTCTAAGATCTTTCAAACCAGATGTTCATCTAGACAAAACTGGCCAATACACGGTAGCTGCCTAAATGACTGGTACCTTTCTTAAGATCACTGAAGCAAATGGGTGTTTCTTTCAGTGGTGAATGGAGAGTGTTTTCAGGCAATGAGCTGGGGGCTCTCTTGGGCTGGTGGCTCTTTACTTCTTGGAAAGAAAAGAACCAAGATCGCAGTGCCCTCAAAGATACATACATGCTGTCCAGCACTGTCTCCTCCAAGATCTTGCGGGCCATCGCCTTGAAGGAGGGTTTCCATTTTGAGGTAGGTATTTGTGGGACTTGGGCAGTTTCCTTTCTTTGACTCTGTTAGAAGATCTAAGAATTTTTTTTCCCCCATTTTGCATTATCCTTTTAGGAGACATTAACTGGCTTTAAGTGGATGGGAAACAGAGCCAAACAGCTCACAGACCAGGGGAAGACGGTCTTATTTGCATTTGAAGAAGCTATCGGTAAGGAGTGATAGTGAGGATCACAAAACCAGCTAATATATAGAATATGAATAAATGAGAGAAAGATTTGGATTTGGGTTCAGAAGATCCATGGTGAAACAAGAGCACAGTTTTCTTTGCCTCTCTATTGCCTGGGTTGAGTGTTGAATACTTCTACTCCAAAATTGGCATCATATGTGTGTGTGTGTGTGTGTGTGTGTGTGTGTGTGTGTGTGTGTGTGTGTGAAGAGAGAAATAGATATTGGGGACTGAACCCAGGGTCACTTCACCTCTGAACTACAGCCCCAGCCCTATTTTATTAGGAAAAAGGGTCTCACTAAGTTGTGTAGGACCTCCTAAGTAGCTGAGGCTAACTGCTGCAAACCTGCGATCCTCCTGTTTCAGCCTCCCAAGTACTGGGATTACAAGTGTGTGCCACCACACCTGGCTTATTGTATATATATATATTTTTTAACAGAAAGGAATATCTTGCAAATAATTGAGCATCTACAGATGACTGAAAACAGTAACTTCTGCACATGGTTGCTGGCGGCTTGAGAGTAGTCGGCAAAGATGGGGAGCTGTAAGGGGTCCTCAGCCATGGTGTTGAATATTCATGCCTAACAGAGTCCACACTTTTTGAAAGTGGCCCTGAGGACCTTTACAGAATCCCTCCAAGGCCAAAGAGAAGGCATGATGTACTCATCAAAGTCGCTATCACAGGGAATATATGACCAGCAAGGAGAGCTAGCTATAGGAATATGAGAGTCAGATGTTTGTGCCAGAAATTGTTTAACTGTTCACTTAGTAAAGACAATTATGCATGCACTTTATTTATGTTTGTCTGTGTATTCCCTGCAGCACAGATACATACACATTATTTAACTTATTGAATGTAGTGTGACAGCTCAGCTTTTGAATCTTTGTTGTCAGAAATGTCAGAATTGTCTTTCTGTTGCTTTTCATTTTAAAAAAGATTTCATATTTGTTTCTCAAATTTAATTGTATATATGTTACTCAATGACTCTGAAAGAAACAGGTGCTACTGACTTGAGCCTATGACAGCTTCTATAGATAAGTCACCACACAAAAGCATACATGCCAGTGGTCAAGATGAATCATGTAACCATCCTGGACTATTGAGTTTCAGAGAAGATACAGAATTGGAACCAATTTCATGTGAGCTTAGAAGGACTTGAAGTTAATGGGGTCAGTGAGCACCATTTGGCCAGGAGGGAGAGTCTCTTCTCTGGTTACTGAACATACACTTCTTGAAGACCTGCTGTGTGAGGCTACATTCTTAAGCAGGTGGTGATAAATGGGTGCACTCCCTCAGCACTGGATCACCTCCAGCACTCCAGGATGCACACACCTGTGGCCTGGCTGTGCAGTAGAGGAATCCACTCCTAAGAGTGTGTGTGTGTTTCTGCAGGATACATGTGCTGCCCGTTTGTTCTGGACAAAGATGGAGTCAGTGCAGCTGTCATCAGTGCGGAGTTGGCCAGCTTTCTAGCAACCAAGAATTTGTCTTTATCTCAGCAGCTAAAGGCCATCTATGTGGAGTAAGTTTCTATTGACTCTGTTTGATTGAGGCAATTTTTTAATTAATATTTTGTCATGTTCTTCTGTATGAGATACTAATATTCTTTCTAATGCTCTTACTTTGGTGATGAATTCTATTTCTAATGAAAAATAAGATTACCTTTTCCTTTTGAAATTTAACCACTTAGTAATAATTACAATTTGAAATTACATTAATTCTTAACAAATGAGAACACTGGGTTACAGTAATGGCTAATTGAAGAATGATTTTATCCAATGTCAAAGAAAAGATTAAATGTGTTCATTATACATTTATTCAGGCTTTGTAGCAAGTACTGAACTCTGGCTATCTAGTGCAAAAGCAGTTAAAGATAACACACAAAGAATGGACATGGTATGGCTCTGTTCCAGTAGAATTTAATTTGCAAAAACAGGCTGAAAGCTAGACAGTCACTGGGTGATCTCTGAAGTAAATTGCTGATTGCTGGACCTTTTTTTTTTTTTTTTTTTGTACTGGGTATGGAAAACCCCAGAGGCAGTCTATCACTGAGCTACATTCCCAGCCCCTCCTTTTTTTAAAAATTTGAGGCAGTGTCTCACTAAGCCACCCAGGCTGGCCTCCAAGTTGCAGTCCTCCTGCCTCAGCTTCCTAAGTATCTGGACTTTGAGGCCTGTGCCACTACGCCTGGCGTTGGACTTCTTTTTTAGTACTAGATTATTCCTTTGAAGTTAGTTGTGGTTATTTGTTTTAGAATATACTGGTTAACACTGGTATATCCTGTGTACATTCTGCAGAACTGTTGCTCATTTTGCACAAATTTGTATTTTTATAGGTATGGCTACCATATTACTAAAGCTTCATATTTTATCTGCCATGATCAAGGCACCATTAAAAAGTTATTTGGAAACCTGAGGAACTATGATGGGAAGAATAACTATCCAAAAACATGTGGCAAGTTTGAAATTTCTTCTGTTAGAGACCTTACAACTGGCTATGATGATAGCCAATCTGATAAAAAAGCTGTAAGTACTGTTAAAGTTTACAAACCACTCTCTTTTTTACTTACCTTTTTAGTAACTGGAGTAGATTCTCATGTTTAAATCATATAACTAATTAAAACAGATTTTAGGGTTTTAAGAATCATTATAAATAAGCTACAAAATATATAGAAAATTAAAAATTGTGGGCTAGAACTAACTAATTGGGATCTTACTTGTTACCAGAGCCAGTGCCATCACTTACTATATAAGGAAATTAATACTCAGACATGCGGAACATGTGTGGTTCGCACGGCTAGATGGTGATACTGTAGGGAGACTCTGAATCTCCCGACCCTGGATGCCGCTTTTCCTTTCTGTCTGCAGTTCTCAGCTGAGGGAGCATCAGAATCACATGGAGGGCTGGTTAAAACACTGAGTGCTCCAGGCGTGGTGGTGCACACCTGTAATCCCAGTGCTTGGGAGGCTGAGACAGGAGGATCACAGGTTCACAGCCAGCCTCAGCAACTTAGTGAGGCCATCAACCACTTAGCAAGACCCTGTTTCAAAATAAAAGAATAAAATCGGGCTGGGGGCATAGCTTTGAGGTAAAATGTGCCTGGGTTCCATCTCCAGTATCACAATGCTGCTACCTGCCGTGCAATTTCTGATGGATCAGTCTGGGATGGGGGCCAAGAATTTGTATTTCTAAAAAAGTTTCTTTGAAAACCACTCAGTGCTTTCTGGTTATTTTTACTCCATTCTCTTCGTTCTCTGAATGTGTGTCCCCTGCACTAGAACCAGAGGTGGCAGAAGAGTACTGCTAACCATGGCAAGGGGTCAGGAGAAGAAGAATAGGATTAGCCTTATGAGATGTTAGAGTCTTCTTTGATATTTTCCTTTTTATATTTTTTATTTTCATCTGCACACAATATATTTTTAAAGAGATAAACAGTGTTAAAAGTGTTAGGATGAAGCATTGCCATGCTGAGACAACCCCTCCCCCTCAATGGCATCTCCCGGCATTTCTCACCAAATTGGTAATTAATGGGCTCATATGGTGACATTTTGACTTCTCAGGGTTCAGCTTCTTTAGTTTTCTATCATGGAGAATGGATTTAGTTCTTATATTTCCTGCATTCGATACTCTGCCTTCTCTGTCCTCACAAGTGTTGGTTAAATCAGATTCTGAGCTTTTACTATTATAACTAGTAACTATCGTGGCCTGCTTATCTGAGTAGTGTGTTTTTGACTAGGACCCCTAATCTCTATAAAAATTTGTATTTCCTTCCTTTACTAGTTGCTTTGTTCTTTTGCCTGCCTGGATTTCTCCGTAACCATCACCAGTTCCTCAGCTCTTTCAATACCTCTCGGTAGTGATTTCCGCAGGGTCCGAGGGCTTAGCTGTTCAGGGGGCCTCCGTCAGGTCCCTCCATCGGGCCAGATTGGGCTGGCGGCTCTCCAGGCTGTCATCCTAGCAATGCCATTTGGCAGGATTGAGACCCTTGCTCGTGACCCCGTGGCTGCTTCTTGCTATATTTATTTTCTTACATCACATCCTCCGGTTGTTTCCTTGGAAAAAGTGAATGGAGTATAAGTTTTTGAAGGCATGTAGTCTGAAAATGCCTTCCTCTGCCCCCGCACTTCATTGATTCATTGGAAAACATTGTTCCGTCCTTGGTTAGCTTCCAAGTGTCACATTGCGCATGCGCTCATTCCCTCTGCGAACAGGAGCCTGCTGTGGGCTGCAAACCAGGATGCCTAAGCCATACTTAGTCATTTCCTTGCTACTTGGTTTTTTCGTCTCTCTGGGAAGATGTTTGGAACTTTTCTCTAAACTTCATTTTCTAAGTCGGGCAGGGTGGTGCATCCCTGTAAACCCACTACTTGGGAGGCTGAGACAGGAGGATCACAAGTTTGAGGCCAGCCTAAGCAATCTAGCAAAACCCTCAGCAACTTAGCAAGGCCCTGTTTTAAAATAAAAAATTAAAAGTGATTGGGGGTGTAGCTCAGAGGGAGAGTGCCCCTGGGTTCAGTCACCAGTACTAAAACAAACAAACAGAGTTCATATTTTAAAATCTCTGCCAGGTGTGGTGGTCCACACTTGTAATCCCAGTACTTGGGAAGCTAAGACAGAGGGATCACAGGTTTGAGGACAGTCACAGCAATTTAGTGAGACCCTGTTTCAGAAACAAACAAACAAGAATTTTCTCACTGATGTATGTTGGCCTGTGTCTCTTTATTCATTTTTCTGAGTACTTGTTGAGTCATTTTGCTGTCTAATGGTGTCATTCTTTTAGTTCTGAGTTTTCTTGATTATGGTATTGAGGAAGGGGCCTAGTTGGTTGTCTTGTAGTTTCTAGATAGATGCTGGCTCTCCAGGATGAAGGATTCTTGCTTTTTGTTTCTTTGTTTCCTTTTGTCCATCTCTAGCTTCTTCAACTTTTTGGGAGCTTTCTTCTGCTTTAATTTTCAGTGCATCTGTTGACTGTTTTAGATCTTACTCTCTAATTTATTCAAAATGGCATCCTATTCTTATTTTATATATACCATATCTTATCTCTCTAAGGATGTTAGTTATACCTTTTTAAAATATAGATCTTTTTTTCCCCTGTACTGTCTTTATTTCTTCCAAGTTCTTTTTGTTGATTATTTTGTTCGTTTGTTTTGTTTTGTTTTTGTGGTACTGGGGATTGAACCCAGGGAATTCTACCTCTGAGCTGCACACTCTAGCCCTATTTTAATTTTTTATTTTGAAATGGGATCTTACAATTTATGGTGGGCTGGCCTAGAACCTACAATCCTCCTGTTTTAACCTCCCAAATACTGGGGTTACAGGCGTGCACCACACCTGGCTCTTTCTCTTTTCATTCATTTGTTTTGTACTTGGTCATTTATCCAATGTCTTTCCCAAGGGGTCTGGCAATCCCAAATTATCTTTTATTTTTTATTTTATTTTATTTTATTTTTGGCAGTAATGGGCATTGAATCCAGGGTCATTCTACCTCCAAGCTATACCTCCACACCTCCAGCCCTATTTTTTATTCTTTATTTTGAAACAAGGCCTCACTAAGTTGGAAAGGGCCTCACTAAGTAGCTGTGGCTGACCCGCCTCCCAAGTACTGGGACTACTGGGATTACAAGCCTGCATCACCACACCTCGCCCCAGTTATCTTTTAGATACTTAAAAGCTGTACCACCACACCCCACCCAAGTTATCTTTTAGATACTTTAAAGCTCTTGGAAGCTCTGCATATATATGCAAACCAAATGACACCCTTGACTCCAGGGATATTGGGAAGCAGGTCTGCTTTTGTAAGGACCCCTCACCTGGGGCTGTTTGGCTACTCCAGAGGAACCCAAGCCTGGTCAGTTGCCTGCAGCTATACATTGGGATGCCCAAGCCCTGGTCCCATAGCTGGTGGCAAACTGGAGATGTCTCAGCCTAGGGACTTTCACTTAATCCTTTTTTTGATTATACCTTTCCATGGTGCCTAGTCCCGAGCTCCCAAGACTTTCTGGCTCCATCTGCAGAGAATTAAGCTATTTCCTGCAGGGATAGAGAGGTGCTGGCTCACTAACTACGCGGGCCGAGGCAAGGGTCTGAGAGGGCCTGGGAGCTTTTTTCTAACCCTGCCCCACCCTCCACCTTCATCTCACACCGGCCCTTTGGGCTCCTGGTGGTCCAGGTTCCGCAGTTTCCTCCCGCATCTCCAACTCACACACTCGGATTCTACCTTCCTTTCTACCTTCCTGCTTCCCATCACGCCGCTTCTGCAGCTCCATACTCCATAACTTCCGTGATTGGTTGGCAACCCCGTCAACTGCTACCGCGTCTTTTCCCCTTTGCCCTTGTGTTTATGCTTGTGGGAATACTTTTACCATCATTTCAGTGAGGTTGGGGGAGTATCAGTTACCAGTCCCTCTGCTAGAAGCTTCAGTCTTCGCTTTGCAACAGTGAGATCTGGTCAATTTTTTTTTTTTTTTTTTTTGTAGTGCATTATTAATCTGTTTCTTGTGAATGATGTCTTATGATGTCTTAGATTTGAGTACAACCTTAGTAACTTTAATAGATGTAGGGAGGTAAAAAGCTGGTCTGTGAAGTTTCTTAATGTTAAAAAATGATTACCAGCCGGGCATGGTGGCGCTCACTTGTAATCCCAGCATTCCGGAGGCGGAGACCGGAGGATCCGGGTTCGCGGCCAGCCTCAGCTACCTAGTGAGGCACTCTGCAACTTAGTGAGATTCGGTTTCAAAATAAAGAATAAAAAAAAATAGGGCTGGGGGTATAGCTCGGAGGTAGAATGCCCCTGAGTTCAATCCCCAGTACCGCAAAAAAAAAAAAAAAAAAAAAAAAGATTACCATTTAGTACTTAATTCACATGGAGTACATTTTCTGACTTCTTCAAATGTTCTTTTCTGTGGGGTATAGTGGCACACACCTATAATCCCAGTACTTGGGAGGCTGAAGTAGGAGGATTGCAGGTTCAAGGCCAGCCTCAACAACTTACTGAGACCCTCAGCAACTTAGCAAGACCATGTTTCAAAATAAGAAATAAAAAGGGTTAGAGGTATAGCTCAGAGTTAGAATAGCCCTGGGTTCAATCCCCAGTACTAAAAACCAAAATAAAATAAAACAAAAAATATTCTTTTCTAACCAATATATTTGATTGGCATTTATTTTCTTTCTTATCCAGGGGAAAATATTAAACCAAAATAGTGGATGTTACTATTTAAGTATAACACATGTATAAATTAATTCCTAGGTTCTACCTACTAGTAAAAGCAGCCAAATGATCACCTTTACCTTTGCAAATGGAGGCGTGGCCACCATGCGGACCAGCGGAACAGAGCCCAAAATCAAGTACTATGCAGAGCTGTGTGCCCCTCCTGGGAACAGGTATGCCGGGGATGGTGACGGCTATGACTGCATTCCCCACACATCTTAGTTCTGTTCAACTGCTAAGTAAAAACTTTCATCTTTCCAATATGTAGTTTAATTAGAAACTGTGGCAAATTGTGATATTAACAGGTGCTTCAGCATCCAGGGAGGAGAGTGCTCACTTCCTACCTACTAACTTCTCTCCTACCTTTCTTTATAGGTAAAAATTACATGCCTAGTTTTAGTAATAATAACAGGACCTCAAAAAAAAAAAGTTATGGTTCAAGCAGGACACCAGCATAGCTTAAGCTGCAACAGTGGTAAATTCATGACTAACATAAGCCTAAACATTCTTAATTTATTTTATATCATGGATTTCATTTACATAGAATTCTACAACCTCCTAACCATTTAGAATAGAAAATCCTTTTCAGGTATAAGTCCTGCTATTTAAAAGTACTTTTGTAGCCGGGCATGGTGGTGCATGCTTGTAATCCCAGTACTTGGGAGCTGAGACTGGAGGATCTGGATTCGCGGCCAGCCTCAGCTACTTAGTGAGGCCCTCTGCAACTTAGTGAGACCCTGTTTCAAAATAAAGAACAAAAAATAGGACTGGGGGTGTAGCTCCAAGATAGCGCTACATGCCCCTGGGTTCAATCCCCAGTACCTCAAAAAAAAAAAAAATACTTTTGTTGGAGATGTTGTTGGTTTTGTCCAACTTTTTATTTTCAAAATTTTCAAACCTATGGGATACTGAGATAACAATGCGGTGAACCCATATACCATCTAGACCACACATTGACAGACTTGTTCTGTAAAGAGCCATGTGATTTCTGTTGCAGCTACTCAGCTCTGCTGTTACTGTGTAGAAGCTGCCATATAAATAAAGCAATGGGCGTGGTTGTGTCCCAATAAATCTTTATTTACAAAAATAGGCCATGAGGCATAAATTTGCTAACCCTGACCTAGACTCAGCCATTGCTAACATCTTGTAATAATATTTGCTCTCTCACACCATATATGTTACATCATTTTTTTCTGAAGCTTTTGAAAATAAGTTGCAGGCCTCATGATACTTTACTCCTAAATATTTCCACATGTATCTCCTTAAAGTGAAGATACTCCCTTAACATCTCCATGTTATTAGGTAATAATTTGTTGCAAGGAGTCAGCCAATGTGAGTGTGGAGTTGGTGAGCCAGGTCAGATCCATAGGGCAGGCTTCTGGAAAGCAGAATTGAAGTTGCTGTCCACAGGTTAAAGTCTTCAGGAAAACCTCAGTTCTACTTTTAATGCCTTTCACAGTAAGAACCATTCAGATAGTATAAGATAAACTCCTTCATTTAAAGTAAACTGATTATAAACATTAATCATATCTGCAAAATACCTTCACAGTAACACCAATATTAGTATTTGAAATAACCAGGGACTACAGCCTACCCAAATCCACACAAATTCATACTTGCCCAAAAGTCCCAGTAGTCATTTAGCTTAAATGGTTTTTCATGATGGTTAGAAAAAAACAAATGCCTAATTAAATATGATACTTTGCTGTAATGTCTATTAAGTGATCCACCTAGATTTAAGCTTTTCAAAAACAAAGATTCCTAATCCTGGTTTTAGTGGTCATAGGATGTGTACTGTTGTTTTGTAAAATATTATGAAATATTCTCACACTTTCATTTTAAAAACAGAACATTTTAGTGATGAGGATGGGGACGAGTAAGACAAAAAGTTTTAGAAAATGTCACATCACTAAATCATATATACTAGTACTGACCCCTCCTCTACCCCACACATAAGAAACACAGTGTCAGAAACATTGTACATCATTATATAAAGGAATTAATATCTATATGACCCAGTGTAATTTGTAAGTTAATAAGTAGTAAAATCAGAGGTTTAGTTTCAGGTTTTTGTGGGTTTTTTTCCTTAATTTTTAGCATATGTGCCTTCCTGAGAACTATTATTTTCTTCAAAGTGCATTTATGAAGAAAGAAAAAAAGACCAATATATGTCATATGTATTTATGAAGCATAATTACTGTATATGTTGCTAATAGGGATAAAAATAATTATAATGATAGCTACATTTATTGAGGTCTTTGGACCAGTTCTGTGCTAATTACTTTATATAATATATCTCAATCTGTACAATAACTCTCTTGAGAAGGTAAAGTCTTTATCCTAATTTTACAAATGAGGAATCTGGGCCTTAGAGAGGCTAAACTAGTTGCCCAAGGGCATGTAGCTAGTTCTGAGGAGGGCCAGAATTAACATCTGTAATGAAATGATGGCTTCAGTTGTACTATTTAACTATTGCAGTGCAAAAAAAAAATGACTTTAACCACCACAGGGATTTCCATTTCATTCAGATAAATTTTGCATATGAATTTGCAGGTATTTGAGTATGAGGTAATAGAATATATGAAGAGTTTGTTTTTTCAAATTCAGCCTTTTGGTTTTAAGTGCATAGAGTAACTCACACTAGACATTCTATGCTGCTAGAAACCTGTTTAACTGAGAGATAGTTTTATCTGTTATCTTTTAATGGTTTGCAATTCAGTAAGCGTTTCCCACATGATTTTTAAAATCTTGATTTTCTTAGAGGGACCAACTGTTTATACTTTAGTTGTGATGATTTTATTCTGGAGATACATAAATAATGAGAAGACAGTAGGGGTTCCATTTCTGAGTACTTGTCCAGATCCATCAGGAAGTTCTCTATCTGTGTCCACTCTAGGAGGACTTAGCTTCCAGTAGCTTGAGGACCCACATTCAGGAACAGTCATAGCCAGGGACACTGAGGACTTCAGCAATGTCTTTTGTAAAAGTTTAGCAGGATTCAATGGCAGTTGGAATCAAGAAAGGTTACACTTTTAGGAATGCTTGATCTTTTAGAGATGCTAGACCCAAGATTGTGCTCTTCTTCTGAGAAGAGCAAGGGATAATTTTATTTATAGTCAAGACCTTGGAAAACCTCTTAGGAAAAATACATATTGTCTCTTGGGATTTTTTTTTCTTTCTTTCTTTTTGCCTGAGTCAACAAATGTGTTCCCATGAACAAGTCACTATAGTTCTTTGTTTATTTTGTTTTGTTTTTCTGGTTTAGTTCTGCTCGTAAGGTTAAATTTCAGAGTCCCTTGGTCAAGGAAGGGAGCATTTAAAATATGCTTTGGAATACTCCACTTACCTGGATTCTCCCCTCCGCCCCACTTACTTTCCAGTGATCCTGAGCAGCTGAAGAAGGAGCTGAATGAACTAGTCAATGCTATCGAAGAAAACTTTTTCCAGCCACAAAAGTATAATCTACAACCAAAGGCAGAGTGAAATATTCCAGCCCTGGACATAATAACATTTTCCTCCAATTTAGCTGAACTTGACTTTTTTTAAAGCAATATTTTCGAGGGCCAAATAAATTATCACCATTAGTATTTATATATTTTAAACAGGACAATATTGCTCATCATTTTGTGTTTGACTTTTAAGGAGACTAAAGAAGAGTCACTAAACCAGCACCACTACTAAATGTTAACACTGAGTGAGGCGTGGTGGCACATGCCTATGATCCTAGTAAGTGGGAGTCTGAGATAGGAGGGTCACAGGTTCAAGACCAGCCACAGCAATTTGGCAAGAATCTGCTTCAAAATAAAAATAAAAATAGGGCTGAGGTGTAGCTTGGAGGTAGAATGCCCCTGGGCTCAATCCCCAGTACCACCAAAAAAGGAAAAAAAAAAAATTAAGCCTGGGCATTACCCAAATTTTATAGAAGTAAAGATTTTTAAAAATAACTAACTTTTGAAAAAATATAATTAATTTGCATAAATGTATGTCTTCTGTGTAGTTCTTTTTGTGTGTAGTTGAAATAGAGAAAACCTATATAATTACTAAATTCTGGGCTGCCTGGTGTCGGAAAAATACTTTTTAAGTATATGTGCATTTATGTTTCTATCAATTACTTAAAAATTAAAGTAAATAAACAAGTCAGATGTCGCATTCATATTTGGGGAAAATACAATTCACAGGAATCTATAAAGTGGAACAAAGGTCAGGTCTTTTTTTTCTTAACTTTTTTAGTTCCAATAATTTTGTACATGTGCTAGGGGGAAAAAAAAACTTAATTGTCTTTGTTCTATGTATTGAAATTGATTTTCTCCCTCTAGACAGATATGACAATAGACACCTGTAGTCCCAGTACTTGGGAGACTGAGACTGAAGGATTGCAGATTCAAGGACCCTCAGCAAATTAGCGAGAACCTGTTTTTTTTATTTAAAAAAAAAAAAAGGCATATAGCTCAGGAGTAGAATGCCCCTGAGTTCAAATCCTATGGAAAGAAAGAAAAGGAAGGAAGGAAGAAGGAAGGAAGTAGTGAAGGAAGGAAAGGGAAGGGAAGGAAAGGACAAGGGAGGGAGGGAATTCATTTTCTCTATATAATATTAAAAATCAATTGAGTATTTGCATCTTGCAAAGGAGTTAATTGTTCGTTTTTGTTTGTTTGTTTGTTTGTTTGTTTTGCTTTCACACAATTTAATGTAATTGTCCTGAGGCAACAAGTCCTGGTCTTGAAGCAGCCAGGACTATGAACAATAACTATTTACCAGACCTTAATATTTTTGGTCTTATTCTTATGTGATCAAAAATCTAAAGCCAGACCTTTATTATACTGGATTTAATTTTCCAGGTTTATTATTTAATCTGTTCCTTCTACCTCTTCATATTCATAGCTTTATCACCTTCCAGAATGATTCCAGTTGGGTACCCATGAGCCAGGACCAAACTATTAGACCATGTCAGCCCTCCGTTAGACCATGCGCTCAATCACAGCAGGGCCAGGTCTACTTTCTGTGTCCAACACAGACTTCATGATGTGGTTCAGGGTATGCACTCAAAAAAGTTTATAGAACGGACATAGGCCTAACTTGTTTTTACCCAGAGAAGAACCTGAAATGAGAAAGCAGCATAAAACAAAAATGTTTATATATTTTCTGTAGTTTTCTCTCCCTCTCTCTCTCTCTCTCTCTCTCTCTCTTTCTCTCAATGCTAGGCAAGTGCTATACCACGGAGCTACATCCCCAGCTCCAGTTCTATTTTTAAAGCAAATGATTACCATTGCCATTATTATCACAAACAAACAACCTAAATGTTATAAACAGGTTTAGAGCGATGGAGATTTACAATACTATTGACAATCATTTTTCTAAAGTAAAGGGGGAAAAAATGTTTTTATTCTTTAAACTTTGATACAGTTTATCCAACCAGAACCCTTGAATCTATAGTGTCCAATATATTCTGTCAACTGTTTCATCTTAGAAGCTGTATTTGTTTGTGTTTTATAATGTTATTTAGTGTCAGACTATTCACTGAGGGGGAAATAAAAGTCTGTGTCCTCTCTTGCAAACTTTTTTGATTGTGTCCCCTCTATCGTGTCTCAGAGTTTGTGTCTGGAAAAACAAAATTCATTAAGACCCAGGCCTGCCATGCTGGATCTCGCTCTCTAACTGGAGGGCCAACAAGTAACACCAGGGCTTATAAATTCTATCCTGGAGTAACTGGTAAGGATTCAGCGTTCAGAAGTGAGGGGTAGGTCCTCTCTGTGCAGAGAAAACCCATCGCAAAGGTCACGATTGAACGGCCTCGGAGTGAGTGTCGGCTGAAGAAGCCCTCTGAGCACCAGCCCAGCATTAACAAAGATGGAGAGCTGCTGGCAAGCAGGAGAGAAGAAACTTGGTGAAAACAGGGGCCGGGCATGGTGGCGCATGCTTGTAATCCCAGCATTTGGGAGGCTGAGACCGGAGGATTCGGGTTCGCGGCCAGCCTCAGCTACCTGGTGAGGCATTCTGCAACTTAGTGAGACCCGGTTTCAAAATAAAGAATAAAAAATAGGGCTAGGGGTATACCTCAGAGGTAGAATGCCCCTGGGTTCCACCCCCAGTACCGCAAAACAACAACAACAAAAAAAACAGAACCTAGATGTGAACTTTGGGTTCCACCCACGTCTTCACCACCTACATGACCGGGTGATCCCACTGGACCAAGATGGAACCCCACCATTCTGTTTCTCACCTGCATGTCTAAGAAATAGCATACCACAGATACTCACTAAGCATTTCTTAACTTTTTCTCTGTTACCATGGGATATAAGATAGCACCACATGGTACATAAAGCTCATAACAGTAGGTCCCTGGGTTTTAATCTGGGTCTGCTGAAAACCAGCTCTGTGATCTTATTTAAGTCTCTCCACCTCTCAAAATCTCATTTTTGTTTTGTTTTGTTTGTGTTTTGCTTTTGCAGTACTGGGGATTGAACCCAGGGGCATTCTACCTCCGAGTTACACCCCGAGTCCTATTTTTTTTTTCATTTTTATTTATTTATTTTTAGCATGGATTTTTATACATTTCTTGGGTACAACAGGGTCCTATTTTTTATTCTTTATTTTGAGGCAGGGTCTCACTAAGTTGCAGAGGGCCTCACTAAATAGCTGAGGCTGGCCACGAACCCATGTCTCATTTTTTAAAAAAGACTATTTTTTAGGACAGTTTTAGTTTCACAGCAAAATTGAAAGGAAGTTACAGAGATTTCCCATTATCCCTTGCCCTACACAGACACCAGGTCCCCCATGTATCAAAATCTCCCACTGGAGTGTATAGTAGTTATAATCACTGAAATCACACATTTCATTATCACCCAAACTATGGAAACTGGAAAGGTACCAGAGGTGTCCAGGATCTGTGTGAAGGTGAGATGAAGCAACAGAACTCAAAGTACTTTTTTTGTGCATGTGTGCTGTACTAGGGATTGAACCCAGGAGTATTCTACCTCTGAGCTACACCCCCAATCCTATTTTTTTTATTCTTTACTTTGAAACAGGGCCTCACTAAATTGCAGAGGGCCTCACTAAGTAGCTGAGGCTGACCACAAACCCAGATCCTCCTGTCTCAGCCTCCCAAGTACTGGGATTACAAGAGTACGGCACCACACCTGGCTCAGAGTATTTTTAGGGGAGTGAGAATACCACTCTGTATGATACCATCCTGGGAGATCCGTGCCATTATCCATTTGTACATACCCATAGAGTGTTCAAACATTCAAAAATGACCCCTAATATACACGATGAATTTTAGGTGATAATTTTGTCATTTTTAATGTGCTTTATTAGTGCATTATGGTCTCACATCATAATGTAAATCATGTTGACAATAACATACTAATTTTGTCATTTTTAAGTTGAAGAAATTTGATCATGTGGTCTCTGAAGTCATTTCATGCTGTAGGTCTTTAAATTATGTAGAAGTGCATAAAGGGGCGCTATTGTCAACAATAAATTACTGGCAGTTCTCTTAGAATGCCTAGCTGGCCTTCTTACAAGAACCTAACATCTCAGAGAGAGGGAAAAAATATCTTGTATCAAAGAGGGTGGCCTTGTGCAGTCTATAGTCAAGTTAGGGACAAGCAAGTCAGAATGCAGGGCATGCAGAGGCTGGGGAAGTGCTTGCAGGAGTAAGGCAGTGGTCACCAGCCTGTGATCAGGACTGAGACTGTCATGGCAGCCCAGTCGCCATCCCAATCACTAAACCTGCCTGGGGAAGATCATCAAATGAGCACAGAGCAGGCAATCCATCTTCTCTTGGTGCCTAGAAAGAGCAAGTCTCAAATTACCTAAGAGACGGACTTGCAGGAGGAAATACAGGCCAACTGTTTTTCTTCTTCTTCTTCTTCTTCTTCTTCTTCTTCTTCTTCTTCTTCTTCTTTTTTGTGGTCTCTAAAATAACAGCGGTTCCTCTTCCTTTAAAGAACCATTGGGAGTGTGTCATTGATTTATCTCATTGTTCTATCTCAATCATGTTGCAGTGGGGAAAGTGTTATTTCATTGACATTGAAAACTTGGGCAGTTTTAAAATAAATGCTTTAAGTGGCAGAACAAACAAGTGTGTCCTTCTTTGAAAGGACTTTGGAAGGGTAGCATCTAAATCATGTTTATGATTTCTACATCCTAAAAGAGTATGCATGCATTCCTTCCTGTCATGGCTTGGGTCCAGAGTATCCCGCAGGTCTCATGTGTTGAAGGCTTAATCCCCAATGCAGTGACGTCCCCAGGTGGGGTTTGGGGGAAGTGGTTGCATCATGAGGGCTCTGAAGTCATCAGTGGATTCAACCATTGATGCCTGGACAGACTCCTGGGAGATGGTGGAAACTAGGTGGTGGGCGTGGCTGGAAGAATGAGGTCAGTGGGGGCGTGGCCTGGAAGGGCACCCAGACCCTTCCGATTGCTGTGACGCCACCTTCTCCCCAGCTTTCCCTCTCGTCCACCACAAGAGGCTTTCCTCTGCCACATCCTTCTACCACCTCATCTCAGGAGCCAGCTGAGCCTGGACTGAGACCTCTGAAACCATGAGCCAAAATAAATATTTCCTTCTTTAAGTTGTTCATGTCAAGCATTTGGTTCACATCAACAAAAAGCTAATACAAATTCATACATTCACTAATTGGGCCATATTTGAATCCTGCCAGGAACCATTCACTTTTCTGGATGCTGATAATAAACATAGCATCGCAGTCTAGCAAGAGAAAGACAGATGTACACAGGCAATATGACGTAGAGGGCGGCGTTGAGATAAGGGATTTGAACTATGGGCTAGCGGTTCTGTGATGCCCCCTTTGACTTATCTTTTCCAAGACGATCAAGTTCAAGTTCTTAATGTGTGTTGAAAAGAAAGTGACACTGGGAGGCTCTTTTCAGGTAATTTCCCCCCACATCATTCCTTTGTTCTGTTCTTACTGCAAGAGTGTGTAGAGTAACTCAGTCTTTAAAAGCAAAAGGTCATACTCTTGGGCCGATGAGTATCAAAGTGTAAAACCATATCACTTCTATAGAGATGCCCACATAAGCAGACCATGATGCTATACTCAGCTTAACTGGAGGAGAGAGCACACTGGAGAGGCGAGGCACCGGCTACAGCATGATCTTGGTCATAGTCATGGTCATGGGGATGATGCACAGTGTGGAGGAAACAGAGTTTTTTGACCTGATTCCCATGGTCGTTCTCCAAATCTAAAATTTGAGAAACCTAGCTGTCAGCCACGTCCTGCTTGGGTCCAATTATGCCACTTTAGGGTTCTGCTCCCATTGTGGTGCAGAATGGAGGTGGACACACAGACTGAAGAGCCAGCTCCTACTCTCACTTTTGAAACCATTTCAACATAGCATTGTGTAACTCCCAAAAGGAAGTGAGGGTTCCAAGTTACAGATGACAGAGCCTGATTAGGTCCTTAAAATATGCTGGTCCTTAAAAACTTGGTCACCTTCCTTAGAAAAAAAGAACAATTAAAAAAAAAAAAACTCTAGGTGGCAAATGTGAAATGTAGCTCCCTATCTGATAAGTGTTCCTGTGTTTAATAAAATAAAAGTGAGCTGCAGGTGGGGGCCTGGGCTCCTTACCTCCTCTGCAGGATCAGCAGGAATCCTTCTTTCCCTTCCTGACCCTAAGTGGGCACATGCCCTGTGGCCTCATCATTGTTGTCTGCCCGCTGAGAGCTTAGGTGTTCTCTTGGTCTTAGGACCACAAACGTCCCTACTGTTCGCTCTTTCTTACTTAGACTTTCCCACTCAGATGTGCGCAAATCATGTCAACACATACCCTGGCCCCAGATCAGTTCTTCCCGCTCAGTTCCCCACATCCCTTCCCTCCTACCTGCTCCATGCACCAGCACCTGCTCAGGATCTTCGGTGATTTTAATTTCCAACGTTCACCTGTCTTCCTCATTGTGAGAGAATTTATTCTTGCTCATGACTATTATTATTATTGACAATTTAAAATGTATACAAAGAAAAGCACCCATCACCCAGCTATAGCAAAACCTCAATTCAGGGCCAATCTTGCTACATCTATTTCTCACTTGTTACCCATCTTGCCAAGCAAATCCCAGACCTGCCATTGCACCTCTAAATATTTTAGTATGTGTCTGTAAAAGGTAGGACTGACTTGTTCACACACTCATGCACACAACTGTATTATCATTATCATGGCCTAAAAAATGTTGACAATTTCTTAATATCATTACCCAGTCAGTGTGCAGATTTATTCATGAGTTTAACTTACATTTTGATTGAATTGGAGTTCAATGTCCACTTACTGCGTTTGATCTATCAACCTCTTAAATCTCAGTCTAGACATTTTTCATCCCTTTTCTTTTTCTTATAATTTATTCCAGATCTGTCCTGTAGAGTTTCCCCAGCTTGGATTCTGCCTATTACCTGCCCATAATGTGTTTAAAAATTTCCTCTATGCCAGTTGGTCATGGAGGCACACGCTTGTAATCTCAGTACTTGGGAGGCTGAGACCAGAGGATTCACGTTCACATCCAGCCTCAGCTACTTGGTGAGGCCCTCTGTAACTTAGTGAGACCTTGTTTCAAAATAAAGAATTTAAAAAAATAGGACTAGGGGTAAAGCCCAGAGGTAGAATGCCTCTGGGTTCAATCCCCAGTACCACACACACACACACACAAAATTCTCTATGCCCTATATTTCCTATCAATTTGTGCCATTAGATTGAGAAGAATGATCTGATACAGGTTTCACTTTTTTAGGAAGAATACTTGATGTGAGGCTAGGTGTGGTAGGTAGTGCACGCTTATAATCCCAGCAATTTAGGAGGCTGAGGCATGAGTATTACAAATTTGAGGCTAGCCTCAGCAACTTGCTTGGCAAGACCCTGTCTCAAAATTAAATAGAATTGGCTGAGGGTTTAACTCAATGGCTAAGCACTTGCCTAGCATGTGTTAGATCCTGGGCTTAATCTCCATTACCACACACACATACATACAAGTACAACTTAGTTATTTTGCAGTCTTTTATTGATATAATGTTGCAATGAATACCATTGTATATAAATCAGCTTTCCTCCCATTCTAACATAAGACAAATGCTATTGTAACAGCTAAAGATCTTTTTGTTGAAAAGATAAAAAGAGATGATCTACTCAAAAACACTTCATAAATTGTTGAGTGTTAAGTATTACTATCATTGGATAAATGGACAAATAAAATTGATAAACAATGTTTCATAACCTGCCCATTTAGTGTATATAACTGTTTTAAAAAATCTTGTTGCCCTGTTTCCCAAATGTTGACAATAAACTTTTAAAACAAAACAAACAAAAAAAGGCAGGTGTGATAGTGCACACTTGTAATTCCAGTACCAGGAAACTGAGACAGGAGGATTGCAGGTTTGTGGCCAGCCTCAGCTACTTAGTGAGGCCCTCTGCAACTTAGTGAGACCCTGTTTCAAAATAAAAAATAAAAATTACAAAAAAATCAATATCATTTCTAATATTTATAAACCACATATCTGATATACACAAAACTCATACAATCCAATTGCAAAAAAAAAATCGTTTAAGAATAGGCAAAGACTGTGAATAGACATTTTTCGAAAGAAGAAATACAAGTGGTCAAAAGGGATATGAAAAGATGCTCAGCATCACTTTATCACGAGGGAAATGGAAATCACCTCACACCTGTTAGGATGGCAATTATCCAAAGACAAGAGATAAGAGTCAGCGAGGCTGGGGAGAAAAAGGAACCTTATATGCTGTTGATGTAAATGTAAATTGGTACATCCATTATAGAAAACTGTATAGAGGTTCCTCAAGAAATTAAAAATAGAATTCCCATATGGCCCAACAATCCCACTTCTGGGTGGGATCTGCAGGAAATGAAGTTAGAATCTAGAACAGATATCTGCGCCCGTAGGCTGATTGTAGTGTTGTTCCCAGTAGCCAAGACACAGAAGCAACTTAAATGCCAACTGACAGATGAACAGCAAAGAAATAGTGGTGTATCCATATACTGGAACAGTATTCAGCTTTAGAAAAAGAAGGAAATCTTGCCATTCCCGATGACACAGACGAACCAAGAGGAAATTATGCTGAATAATACCAACCAGACGTTGATGCATGAGGTCATCTCTATGTGGAATTTAAAACTATGAAACATAGAGAAGCTTGGGGTGAAGGAATTGAGGAGATGCTGGTCAAAGAATGCAAACTTTTAGTCATAGATGAAGTTATAAGTTCTGGGGATCTAATGTACAGCATGGTGACTATAATTAACAATACTTTATTATATACTTTAATTTTGCCAAGATAGTTTTTTCTGGGGGTGAGTACTAGGGATTAAACCAGGGTCATTCTATCTCTAAACTATACCTCCATCCCTTTTTATTTTTTATTTTGAAACAGGGTCTTTCTAAGTTTGTGAGGCTCTTACTAAGTTGATGGGATTGACTTTGAACCTGCGATCCTCCTGTCTCAGCCTCCCAAGTACTGGGATTACGGTACTTGCATCCCCATGCCTGGCTAAGAGAGTAGATCTTAAGTGTTCTCACCACACATGCAAAACAATGAACAAGTAGCTGATTTGATAGGTACATCAACTTACTTTGCTGTGGTAATCATTTTATAATATTAATGGATATCAAGTCAACCCATAGTACACCTTAAATTTATAGTTTTGTTTGTCAACTATATCTCAGTAAAGCTGGAAAAATTAATGTCATTTCTAGGTTGTGTCCACCATAACCTGTAGGCATTAAGATTGAGGGCTGTCTAGCCAGACTAGGTTTTGGTTGTAGCTGACTACTTTCAGTGTGATATTGGACATGGTATCTCTAAACCTCATTTTCCTCCTCTGTAACAGGAATAAACTCAAATCTTTATTTTTCAAAATAATTGCTAAAGACATTTTTTAATTGCCATAGGTCCTATATAATCCTAGACAGTGATTAAGAAGAAATCGCAGATTACCCATAGAAACTTATTATCTATTGTAAAAGAGACCTAGGAGGCGTTTGGCCCCTTAGAAGAAATGCAGATTTACTCGTTATTGTTTCTTCTGAGCTCAAAGTTTGTCTGGGAAGAATGTCTCTTAGGGGATCTGCAGGAAGCACTGGGAGAAAATATGAAATAATTATTTTGTAATCTTGGAATGGGAAAGGTATTTCGAATTATGACTCAAGCTTTAGCAGAAAGAATTTTTAATTGCCTACATTAAATAAAATATTCCGCAACAAACTGGGGGGAATTATTTATAACTGTGTCACAAAGGGCTTATCTCCCTCAGGTACAAAAGACCCTCTGGGCATCAATGACAAAAAAGATTAACAACACAACGTGAAAGAGGCAAATGACACAGAAAGAGAGTTCATAGGAAAGGAAACAAGTGGCTCTGAAACATATGCATTGAAGTGCTCAAGAGAACTCTTTTACCCCCTTTTAAATTCCTGTACTATTTTATTTGTCCATTCCTTTTTTTTTTTTTTTTTTTTTTTTTTTTTGTACTGAGGATTGAACTCAGGTGCCTTCTACCTCTGAACTACACTCCTAGCCCTATTTTATTTTTTTGAAACAGGGTCTCACTAAGTTGCTGAGAGCCTCACCAAGTTGCTGAGGCTGTCCTTGAACCTGTGACCCTCCTGTCGCATCCTGCCAAGGACTAGGATTACTGGTGTGCCACACTAAGCCTTTCCAGTTCTTTTGGTGGTTACTGGTAAAGTCTTAACATCTATACATGCTTAATGAAGTCCAAAGTTAGTATTTCTAGCCTTCACCTGAACAATACAGGAATTTAATTTTTGCTTAATCTATTTAAATAGCATAAAACACAAGAGGTACAAAAAGTGTATTATAAGATACCTCTAATCTACCATATGCACAGCCACTCAGTTCCTGGGCATTAAGGCAGCCAGCTTTGCCAGTTTCAAGTGCATTCTTCCAGAGATCTTATACACAAAACAGTTCTGTGATGCATTCCTTTGTCCTGATTTGTTTTATCCAAATGGTAGGACACTGGACATGTTGTTCTACATCTACTTTTTTTTTTAACTTGGCAGTTATGAAATAGTGTTTAATGTTTGCAATTATTCACTTCTCCCTCCCCTATAGGTAGAATATATTGAGAAATCCATTTTCATTGTTATAACTCACTGAGATTTTGTACTTGTTAATGTAGAAAAGTCTGACTCATGCAGAAAGACATTTATTTGGAATCAAAACCCAAATAAGTGAAGGAAACACTTCCCTTGCTGTTATATACATAACCTGAAGTTATCTATGCCAATTTCAATATCTTGTACAGAGACTGAGAGGGAGTGGGGGAGCTCTCAAGTTCTGAGTGCCTGTATGTCACTACCACTCTGAACTACACTATGTTGTGAGAGTACAATGCACCAATAAAAATATATTTTAAAAAACTCAAATAAGTTCCCTTATTGATGACTTCTGAGGTTGTTTCTATTTTGTGCTATTTCAAACAATGCTACAATCTAACATTCTTTAATATCTGTGTGCATGTGTGTGTGCATAATAATCCACTTTATTTCAAAAGTCCCTCAAAATCATTAATGTTGAAAGTTAATGTTCATGTAGATTCATCAACCCACTTGTTATCATTGATTCGTCCATTGTGTATCTTCTCTCTGAAGCAGGAAGAAGGAATACTTTAGAGGTTGTTTTAACCCTGGTCTGAAAACGACTTTTGTCATCCTCATTCATGATTGTCTGGGAGGTAAGGGAGTCACTGTTGAGTTACATTCTGAACTTTTTGTTTCTGAACAAAAATGAGCTGCTAATCCCTTTGTAGATTGTAGATTGTCTTTCTTTTTTC
>PVLC010004727.1:23519-82578 GCA_004027655.1 Graphiurus murinus | reverse complement strand
TATGTGCCTGTATATAAGTATCTGTATAAGTGTGTGTGTGTGCACATCTGTGTATACGTGTGCAGGTCTCTGTGTGTACACATGTGTATATGTATGTATATATACATTTACACTTGGGCATACATACGTACATGTGTACATAGATATGCGTCTGTATATAAGTATCTGTATAAGTGTGTGTGTACACATCTGTGTATACATGTGCAGGTCTCTGTGTGTACACATGTGTATATATATGTATATATACATTTACACTTGGGCATACATATGTACACGTGTACCTAGAGATGTGTCTGTATATAAGTACCTGTATAAGTGTGTGTGCACACATCTGTGTACACGTGTGCAGGTCTCTGTGTGTACACATGTGTGTGGAATGGATAGATGAAGTTAAATGAGCCGAGTTCACCTCCTGCCTCTCTAGGCCGTGCCTTGAGTTTTGGACATATTTTCAGCGGTGGGAGGATTACTGGACTAGGAGCTGAGCTCCAGAGCAGGCCTCTGGGAAGGGAGCAACACTCATTTGAATGTCCGTATCTGGTAACTCACGCCCAACACGAGATGCCACCCCGAGTGCAAGGCCGCTCCGCCTTCCCACACAGCTGCTGCCCAGGTGTCCCCGTGGGGGCCGTCCGGGCCACGTGGCATCCCCGGCTGCCTCCTTCCAAACCTAGGCCTTCCAGGAGTCCTCGCCAGGGCCCGCCGCATGGGAATATGGAAAGTGGACTCCAGAGAGAGATCCACTCTAATAATGGCTCCTGTGTTCCAAGGCCAAGCGGAATCAATTACAATTTATCTGGGCTGCTGGGTGAGAACTTTACGGGTTGCAGTTAAGGCCCCGGGCCTTGGCATCCACTTGACCGGCTTGCATTCCGGCTCTGCGGCTCCCTGCCTGTTTGATCTGGGGCCCGCCATTTAGACTCCTTCAGTCCCAGTCTCCTCCTCTGTTCAGTGGGTAACTGTCACGTGGGAGACAGTATCAGTAGAAAGAGTTCCTTGAGACATACCTAAGAGATGTTAGCGTGCCGTGAGCCCTCTGGAGGGCTGGATTTTTCTCTTTCTTTTGGTGGTTCAATCATGCTAATTAAGACAGAAAAGCCTCAGCTATATTAGGCAGATCCAAGAGAAATGTAGCTGTAGGCGAAAGGATTTTGTGAATGGAATTGCACTTATTTGAGTTTCGGGACGTGCCCGGGGTCAGAGGGCAGAGTGGGCGGGTTACTCAGGCATTCTCCGTCTGGTGCCCCTGCATGGGGCTGGGGAGCATTTGACTCGGTGGCTGGTTGCGGGAAGCCATTCTCACCCTACACTTTGCGTCAGTCAGGGGTTTTTGATGGCTGGTGACAGGTGACACAGAAGTACAACACGTTCTTGCAGGAAGCATCTGGGCTTGTGGACCTGGGTGGTCCCGGGCCTGTGATGGCTTCATGTTTGGGCTAGTCCAGGCCCAAGGATCAGTCTGTCTTCCCCCATCCCGCCTCTTTTCGTCCTCTCTTCTCTCTCTTCCCATCCCCCTGTCCTCTTTCTTCTCCCTTGGTGTCGATTCCATGCCTCTTGGTCTTAAGATGTCTGCAGCAGCTCCAGCCTTTGCATCCTCTTTTCTCCATATGACCCGGGAAAGAACAAATATCTCCCGCTGCCCCTCAAGTAGAAGCCCTGGAATTAGCTCTGATGAGCCCAGACTGCCGTGCCTTGAATCCCGGGCCCACCCTGAACCAACTGGTGCATCCAGAAAATGCAAAGAGCTTCTCAGCTGACACTGAGTCTATGGGGTGGGGGGGTCGGGAAGCCCAGGTAACTGAAGGGCAGGAGGAAGCAATTCCCCAGAGGGAACCAGGATACAGGGACCAGAAAGATGAATAGTTACTAAACAGGAAAAAAAAAAAAATTCTATCACTGTGTGACACTGCGACACAGGACAGCTTGTTAAGCACCTAAAGTCACTTGGCTAAAGAGTGCCAATGCTGACCTTCAGCCTCCTGGGGACGACTGTGGCCCGCTGTCCTTTCCAGAGAAACGCTGCCCGCCCACTGCAGCATCTTCAGAGGAAGTGGAAGCCACAAGGAACTCCCAGCCTGAGCTGCTGTGGGCTCCTTGGATTCAGTCAGTCTCAGTCTGTAAAAGGTATTTTTTTTTCCAAGACATACAAGCCAGTCCTGGTATCTGTTTCTTTAGCTGTTACCCAGGAATTAGTACCGCTTGCTCGGTGGAGAGAGGCCGACCTCCCTGCTGGCGGGCCTCTGACCTCCCTGATCTCTCCTCTGGCCTCTCCTCCTCTTCTCCCTCCAGGTAAACCACTGAGATAAGGCAGAACTCCCCACCCCGGGCCTCCCACCCACTCTTTATCTTTTTCTCGTGCTACCAAAAGGCCTGTAATTAGGAAACATTAGCAGGCTCAAAACAGCTTTCATACCTGAAACATCCTCCTAATTGCACTCGGCAGAGCTCTTCCCTGGCTATTAATGTCACTTTTATGAAGCAATGAGGAGCAAAACACCCCAAGGCACTTAAAACATTTTTTATATAATATGCGTCTTGTAGGAATGGAAGTTTAAAATCACCTGCCTGACAGAGACAGTGATAGACAAAGGCTTGGGGGGCCCGAGAGAGGAGGCGGTCCTCGATTCAGACTCTGGGCTGCTCTAAGAAGAGGTGTGGTGGCCCCGGGGTGGGCCAGGGGGTGTTGGCTGCGTCCCCAGGGGAGGAGAGTTGGCCAGTGCTCAGCAAGGCCTGGGGGCCACACCTTCTGCCTGCTTCTTGATTTGCAGTTGCTATCTTTTTTTTTTTTTTTTGCAGTACTGGGGATTGAACTCAGGGGCATTCTACCTCCGAGCTATACCCCCAGCCCTATTTTTTATTCTTTATTTTGGAACCGAGTCTCACTAAGTTGCGGAGTGCCTCACTAGGTAGCTGAGGCTGGCCGCGAACCCGGATCCTCCGGTCTCAGCCTCCCGAATGCTGGGATTACAAGCGTGCGCCACCATGCCTGGCTTAACAGGAGTTTTAGATTCGACTCTTTTGAGGGAGAGGGACGTGTGGTGTGCATTTAATAGGGATGTAAATAGGATGACACAGATAACCATTCGATAATATTAAGAGAGAAATATATATAGAGAGAGACAGACAGAGAGACAGAGAGAGAGAGAGAGAGAAAGGAGGGAGGACAAGAGGTCGAGAGAGAAGTGTTTCCCTATCTTGCTCAATTAAAGAACTTCAGAACTTGTGATGATTTATCAGAACAGGGATGTTAGATTTATTTTCTTGATCTTGGAAATGGTTCACAGACTCATGGTTCAGTAGAGCCGGGGACATTTTTGCCCACAAACTCCAGAGGTCATCCAAGCCCACCTCCCCACCCGAAGAGTCAGGAAAGTGACAGTTCCCTGAAGTGGGACTCACCACAGCCGTATTCCCACCCACCGGGGATGGGGTTGGGGTAGACTGGCTGGAGGCTTCCTCTTCCTAGGCCAGATTTGGTTTATTTGTACCCTGACAGGCTTACTCCTTGTTTGCTTATCAGCCAGACGTGGTGGCGCACGCTTGTAATTCCAGTACCCAGGAGGCTGAGACCGGAGGATCCGAGTTCACAGCCAGCCTCAGCTACTTAGCGAGGCCCTCTGCAACTTAGTGAGACCCTGTTTCAAAATAAACAATAAAAAATAGGGCTGGGGGTGTAGCTCGGAGGTAGATTGCTCCTGGGTTCCATCCCCAGTATTGTAAAAAAAAAAAAAAAAAAAAAAAGTATCATTCCTCTTCCCTAAAACCTTCCCTGGGAAGATAGTCTCCCAACCATGACCCTCGTCCTCAACCTGGAAACCTTTTTGCAACTTGTGTGTGAGCCTGAGGACCAGCAGCCTTGCTCCAGTTGAAGGGCAAGTGGGTCTCAGGACAGCAGAAGGAAACGGGGTTCCTGACTGGCCCCAAGATGGAACAGAGGTGGGTCCACCCTGTTCACCTGATCAGAGCCCTCAGATCGGTATCTTGGGGGGAGGAGATCTATGTTAGAGAAAAGACAAAGCATTAGAAGAAAGGTGAGACCCAGAAAAGAGGCCTGGATGAGATACACAGGAGAAACCTTGAAAAGGGGCAGGGGTTAAGAACAGCAGAAGAAACAGAAGGCCCCAGCGCCTGGGCCCAGCAAGGATGAGCTTAGCCTCTTTGGAAACGGGGCAGTCTGGCGATGGTGCCTTCCGCCTTCCTTCCAGGTTCAGCTAGGAGGGTTAGAAGAATCTGGCCTAAATCTGCTGTATTTTTAAAGGAGCAAGCCCAGGCTTTTGAATCTGATGTTCTGGATTTATTTCTATTTTCTGCAAAGTTCTTTAACTTCCCTGAACCCGTATTCTGCCTTTATAACGCAGGCCATAGAAGAGCTTATTTACAGAGCGGCTGGGAGTATTAAATTGTGTTTACTTTGTCTGTAAACTATAAAGCTCAGTACAATACCTCGTGCCCTGACTAGTACTAGTGGTCGAATTGACTCTTGTTTGAGAGGCCTAACTCACATAGGAGTAAAGATTGGAACTGAGCGAGGGGGTCGGGGGGCGGGGGGAGGCCCTGGAGATTCATGATCTACATTCCCAGGTTCCTGCTAGCTTGTGTCTCTTGCATGAACATCAGAGGACACACCTTGTTATTAATAGCAATGTTGTTATTATTACTAACTACTTCCACTAGTCACCATTAATTAAGTACTGACTGTGTACTAGGCATAGAGCATTAATTATGTTTTCTCCCTGACTTCTCACCAGGACTCTGCAGGTAGGTGACGTTTTCGGAGAGCTCAAAGCCTTTATCCAAAGACACAGGGCGGTGTAGGGGTGTCGCTGAGACGGCCCACAGGCCTGTATGACCACAGAACTCATTATCTTACCTCTGTCATCAGGGAGGGCAAAGAAACGATCGTGGAGTCATAGACAGAGGAAACTGGAGGGAAAATGAGGGTCAAGGAGAGACAAATGTTTCCCAATATTCTACAAAGGGAGAGGGCAGATTTGCAAGCCACGGACCACTGAGCAGCGTGCCTACTTGGTAAACACCCAATGAATTGCTTTTTAAAAGCAAGCTCTGGCTGGGTGTGGTGGCGCATGCTTGTAACCCCAGTACTTGGGAGGCTGAGACCGGAGGATCCGGGTTCTCTGCCAGCCTCAGCTACTTACTGAGTGAGGCTCTCTGCAGCTTAGTGAGACCCTGTTTCAAAATAAAAGAATAATAATTAAAAAAATAGGGGTGGGGGTGTAGCTCAGAGGTAAAACGCCTCTGGGTTCAATCCCCAGCACCACAAAATAAATAAATAAATAAATAAATAAATAAATAAATAAATAAATAAGTAAATGCAAGCACGCTCCAGGGATCTATGGGGGAGATGGGGCAGGTGCTTTGTGAGGTGCAAGTTTGGGGCCAAAGAGTAGGAAATGTAGATGGAGCATGAAGTGAGAAGCCCAGTCACAGAGCAGGTGGGCTCTGGTCAGAAATCCAGAGAAGCGCCGGTCGTGGTGGCGCACGCTTGTAATCCCAGCATTCGGGAGGCTGAGACCGGAGGATCGGGATTCACGGCCAGCCTCAGCTACCTAGTGAGGCACTCCGTAATCTAGTGAGACCCTGTTTCAAAATAAACAATAAAAAATAGGGCTGGGGGTGTAGCTCGGAGGTAGAATGCCCCTGAGTTCAATCCCTAGTACCGCAAAAAAAAAAAAAAAAAAATCCAGAGGAAGATCCAGGTGGCCACGGCAGATGGCGGGCTTCAGCAGTGAGGGGGAAGGCTGCATGGGTTGGCCCCCTTCCCCTCAGCCTTGGCGAATGCTCAGGAAACGGAGACCCCCCGGGAAGGGGGGAACCATCAGGAGACCCCAGCGACCTGCGTCGTCCCATCCAGGGGCCTCAGCGCCTGAGCGAGCCCCTGCAGGAGCCCCTCCTCCGTCTGAGCTGGCGGTCCCAGGATGCTAGCGTCACCCCCTCACCTCCATGCACGCTCATCACCCTTTGTGGTGGAGACACGCATGTCCAACCCACACCCTGGGGTCACGGAGGACGACCAACATGAAAGATGGTGGGGTCCAGATTCAGACTTAGCTTGCTGAAGGAGAGCTATGCTTTCAGACCAACGTGGCTGACGATAATAGCTTGTGTGTGTGTGTGTGTGTGTGTGTGCTTTTAGGTGCAAAACAGTTAATTGTGCAACGAGTCCTGGGGATGTGGCGGGCAGTGCTTTGGGTGATGGGAACTTTGTGCGCTAGTCACATCTTCATGGGACAGGCTGGAGGATGCGGGTCAGGAAAGGGCAGAGACGTCTCAGGTGTTCAGAGCAGTCCGGGTTCAACTCACAGGTGATTGGTCACGCACACTGCTGCCATGATGCTTGCCTTAAGCAACCATGGGCTTAATCTGGGGGCTGAATTCTTAAAATATACTTTGACTGGTGCATTGTGATCATACGTCACATGCAGGTTCCGAGTGATAGAACACGCATGCACACAGTACCTGGTTTCTTTCTCTCTGGGTCCTGCCCTTTGAAACTACTATTGATAACTTCATATATGTCCATAGGATTGTTTGAACTGTTCTCTTCCTCAAGTCTCCCTTTTCCACTCCCCAGTCGCCCTCCCCGCCCCCTCCAAATCCCCTTCTGTTATTTTACTGGCCTCTCTCATTTATCCGAAGTCACTTTTGTTCCCCAGTTTCTCCCTAGCCTCCACATATGAGGGAAAAACACAGGACCCTTCACTTTCCAAGAATGGGTAATCTCATTTAGCATAATAATCTCCAGGTCCCTCCGTTTTCCTGCAAATGACATAATTTTCTTCTTCTTTATGGCTGAGTAAAATTCCATTGTGTGTATAAACGAGTTTCATAACCCATTCATGGGAGCTGAATTTTAAAAAGGGGCCTTGGAAGATCTGGAGTACGTCTAGTCGGGATTGATGAATGATCTCGCCATTTGAGGAATGTTTGTGGACCCAGGAATATCAGCCCAGAGAAGGTCCAAAACCAAGTCCAGGAGGCAAAGGAACGGAATCATTCTTATCCAGAGAGGCCAAGTCCTCCGAGGGCTCCCCTCCACCAAGCTCCCCCAGGAAAACCAGGGCCCTGAGTAGGTTAAGAACCGCAGCGGCCACACCCCCATCCAGCTGGGGGAGCCCACAGGGCAGAGCCGCGATGTCCTCTTCCCAGGCCAGATTTGGTTTACTTTACACCGTGAGACTGAGAATTTCCTCTTCCCTGAGAATGGGAAACCAGCCAAGAGCTCCTCCCAGCCGGCCCTACCCCTCCCTCTTCCATTGCTGGCCCTCCAGTCTCCAGGACAGCTCCAGTTGGCCAGAAGCAGCACGGCTCATGAGCGGGGGCTCGGGGAATGGGAAGCCCCGTTTCCCCAGCCTGTGACCCAGCGTGGCGGCCCAGCTTCAGGCTGGCCTCTGCTGTGCATTCTGAGCAGAAATCCTTCCAGGCTGAAGGGAAATGCCACACGTCTCTCCAGGGGCAACCCTCTTCTGCTCTTCCATCAATGGGGCCTGGTCTGAGACTAGGAGTATTAGGCAGCTGGGGCCCGGGGCCCCGCGGCTCCCGCCCCTGCCTTGTTCAACAAGGCTGTGTTGGGCAGCAAAGAGAACCACATTCAATGGACAGCTTAAGATAATCACATGTGTGAGGCACCGGGATAATGGCAGCTGAATGCCCTGCCACCGTTACCATAGTGACCAGCCAAGCACTGGTTCCCTCTCTTTTTTTCTTTCTTGTTTTCTGGACCTCCTTGTTATAGGGCTGGCTGGTGGGTTAGGGGAGCGGGGGGGGGGGGGTGAGTTTGGGAAATGGGAATGAGGAGCCCAGGGGGGAGGGGAGACCCAAGAGGGCCAGCCCATTATATTCTCTTTAAATACCCCAGCTGGAGGTATTTTAAATCTCAACAGAGACAGAGAGAAACAGTGTCTTAATCCCCAGCTCCCTGTGAATTATTTAAAGGGATCTTGTCAGAAGGATGAATTTGTCACTGTTGCAGTGTCAACAGCAGCAGCAGCTGTCATAATGGCTGAGGACCCCACTCCAGGCAGGGCCTGGTACTCAATGTTGCTGCCTGGTGGAGGTTAGGGTGGCGCAGGGGGGTGTGGGCCAGGAGTCGGCCGCGTTTCCCCTGGGGTGTGCAGTGTGTGCAAGGAGATGTGTGCCATCTGGAACTTGGGACTTTCAGCAGTGTGAAGGGCTCCTTCTGGCCTGGAGTAAGCAGAGCTGACCGGTGCTCCGATGGTTCTGATGGGTGGGCATGCCCAAGAGAGGACACACAACCACACACAGGTGCACATGTACACATACACATATACACACACATACATGCATATTCACACATACATGCACATGCACACACACACTGAAGTTAGGAGCGCAGGGACAGAAGTGGACAGAGAGGAGAGAGCTGTAAGTCATACACCTTGTAGAGGGAGTGCCAAGACCTTCCAGGAAAAATGAACTGACCTGTACTCAGAGAGAGGCTGAGCAGATGTCCCGGGGGCCTGGCAGCCATGTTAACCGACTGGCCAGGGCCTCTGACTCAGGTTTAAGAACTTCACAGGCTTAAACCAAGCTTAATCCTCACGGCCACCTCTGTGAGGTAGGTGCTGTGAGCTTCCCTGTGTTGCAGAGGAGGGAACTGAGGCTCTGAGGTGTGCTGGCGTGTGTTTGCATTTTGGTGCGAACAGTTAGTTGTACAACAATAAACCGGAGGTGAAGTGGTGGGCAGGGCTTGGATGATGGAACTCGTGGGTGCTAGCTGCCTTGTCTGGGGTTTCGAGTGGTCCATGGGTCATGGGTCCACCTGGGAACGTGTTTGGCTGACTTCAGAGCCAGTGAACTTAACCCCTGTGCTAATCTTGGGATCACAGAGGTCTGGGTTCTGGGGGGCCGCAGCAGTGCTCCTGAATCCCAACCCTTGTTCCATGGGCCTGGATCCCCCCTTTTAAGGCCAGGGCTGCCCACCTGGGGCCTTCTCTGCCACCTGTCTTCCTCTTCCATCCCACTTTCCAAAAGGATTTTTGTAGAGCTTGGCTCTTTGAGACTGCCCTGGGGAACTGGGAACATCTGAAACATTCTACACCTGTCTTTTACGCTTTAATTGTGTCTCTCACCCTGACTCCCTTGCTCCTATGAGCCCCAAAACTGCGCCCTGGCTGCCAACCTATAGTTCAAGGAATTCATGGTTTTTGCCATTGCAATATGGAAGCCCTTCCAAGGTGCTGGGTTTTCAGAAGCCAGTTCCCACTCCGAGCCCGCCACTTGGGCTATGGGAAATAAATGGATGGGGAGGGGGGGCTTGCCGATTCTCCAAGCCCAGTACCTCTGGGAGGCAAGTGAAGTATATTGGGAGGTGAGCTGGTGCTCAGGCCCTCGAGGGAGCCATGGAGTAAATGCCGCCTTGGTTGGTTGGTATACTAAATGATAGCTCCCCCTGGGCTTGTAGGAGTTTATGCCCCACGGACCGCGTTTTACATTTTAATTAGCCCTCTAGCTTGTCTAATTTCCCAGCTTTACCAGGCGAAGTCTACCGTTTCCACAGAAGCTTCCTTTTGGGGTCCAGCCAGATTGGGTAGTAGTGTCTGCAGCCCTGAAGAATCTTGGAGCTCAGCTCCTATGGACTCTCTGAAGTTGAGTGTCCCCCGGGCTCCTGGGAGCTGCTGCTTCTTCTTCAGAGGAGTGGGTCTCTCCCTGATTGGGCAGTGCCAGCGGAGTTCCACTCCGATCCTCCATCCCAGTTTCCAAAAGGATTTGTGTGGAGCTTGTCTCTTTGAGACTGCCCTGGGGAACTTGATGCATCTGTCTTTTACACTTTAATTGTATCTCTCACCCTGATTCCCTTGCTCTTATGCACCCCAATAATGTGCCCTGGCTGCCAATCTATAGTTCAAGGAATTCGTTGCAGGGCACGGTGGCAGCAACTGTGAAATAGCAGTCCTCCCCCCACCACTCCACCCCAGCAGCTTATGCCCAAATACTGACTGCAAAATGGGCCTGAAGCCTGTGAGCTGTGTCCAGCTTTGGGTCCTGTGGTCTGAGCTGGTGGCTGACAGTGACCCAGGAAGCAGTTGCTTGAAGGGAGCCCAGCTCATGCTGAAGTAGGCCCAGAGGAAGCCTGGGGAATTCCCAGACAGGAAGGGAAGGGGGCTGCTGACTGTCCCTCTGGCTCTGTAGGAGAAGGAGTTGGGGCCTTTAAAGTGCCTGCATTCTGCTGACCACATGGGAGGATTATTTATCTAGGATCAAAGTGACTTGTACACCCTGATGACTCCGTAATCACGACGGGGGTCATAATGATAATGATAATAATTGGCGACTGCTCGTTGGCTGCAGGCGCATGGCGAGATGAGCTATTTCCCGTGATCTGTTAGTCCTCGCCCCACCCCTGCAACGTAAATAGTATTTTTGCAGGTGAGGAAACGGAAGCGTAGAAAGCCCTTTGTGGGCCAGAGTGGTAACTAGCAGAGGTGGGTCCACCTACCTATCTGGCCACTTCCCTACCCTCATCTTTTTCTACTTTTCCTTACTCTTGGCTCTTGCAGCCACACTGGTCTCTGGGCTTTCTTGGCAATGTGACACGCCACCCTAGCTCTGGAGAGTTAGTTCTTGTTCCCTGTGTCTTCCGGCCTGTCTGTTGTGTGTCATTCAGATCCTGTTCAGAGGCAGACTTTCCCTGGCCTCCCACCCCCAACTTATTATCTCCTTGCATGCACCCTGATATATTTAATGCTGTATAACTCATATTATCCATTGGTTTGCTGGTTCCCCTCTGAACACGGTTTTATGTTTTAGAATATAAAATTCACAGGGGCAAGGACTTTGTCTCTTATTCGAGGCTTTATCGTTAGCACCCAGAACACTGCTTGGTGATGGAATAGATTCCTCATTCCTTATCTGAAAAATGAATTCAACAAACTGAGCTAGAGACAGATCTGAATAGCTGGGATCTTGTTACCCCAATAGAGGCTGAAAAGCCTATTTCAATCACTTCTCTCCCCATCTTAAATAAAGTGTCCAGAGGAGGCAGCCCTTCCCAGCCAGGTCTTGCAGATATAGTTTTGTTTGTGGAGGTTATTAGAGTGTAGCATCATGATGGCCACTGGACATTCTAGGAGGGGGGGACGTTGCAGTAGACCAGGGAGGGACCAACTATCAAAAGTCTTTCCAAGCCAGGCGTGGTAGCCCACGCTTGTAACCCCAACATTTGGGAGGCTGAGACAGGAGGATCCGGGTTCGCGGCCAGCCTCAGCTACCTAGTGAGGCCCTCCGCAACTTAGTGAGAACTTGTTTCAAAATAGAGAATAAAAAATAGGGCTGGGGGCATAGCTCGGAGGTAGAATGCCTCTGAGTTCAATCCCCAGTACCCCCCCCCCCAAAAAAAAAAAAAGTCTTTCCAAAACTCCATGCTTCATGCTTGGAACTGTCTTCAGAGGTAGCATAGAATTAACCCACATATCTTACCTGCATTTTTAGTGGCTTTTCAACTTTGACCAACACATATTATTTCTTAGCTTGCTCGTCCATCTCATTCATCATAATTGGCTCCAAATGACCTTTGCCTATTTCTAATTCAAATCTACCCTTGAAGGATAAGGAATGAGTCAGTTTCCAGAGATGGAGAGAAGGTGGTATAGATGGACTGGAGGATCAAGCCCATGACAATGACGTTTTAATGAGGAATAATTCATACAAATAAAGAGTTTTGATGGAATGCTTTATGTATTACATCTTCATCTGTGCACACGTGTGCACGCGCGCGCGCACACACACACACACACACACACACACACACACACACACACACACGCACTCAGCCTGACTACAGATAATCAATATACACTGCCCAAACGTCAACAGGCACTCCGGGCCGCTCCAGAGCCACGGGGTCTGTGAGCTCAGATTTCCAATAAGCAAGTCTAACAAACCTACATCTTGGAGGGACCTAGAGGTGTCTTTCTCATACATCAAAGTCAAGGTCTGAAAGCCTGAACAAGTACTTTCTAATGAGTGTCATTGTTTTCTTTATTATGCTTACCTCAAGGACAGGTAGTCTGTTTGCAGCAATAATAGTGCCCTTTCAAAGGCTGTTAATATTATTATTCATTGGTATTCTGTGGGGTGTGCAAGGCTGATTTCCTTTCTTCTATTCCCAGGGACCTGCTCAGCTGCAGGAAGTCCTCAGTGAGGGACCAGGGACTGCCAAGGCAAAGAAGTTAAGGAAAAGACTAAGAGTGCACTCATTGCTTCCGTCTTTTAGCATTTTGTGAAGGGCAGGGGGTAGGGGGCGCTAGGCAGTGTGAATATGGAGGAGTGCCCGACAGAGCCCAGCTCTATGGGCAGGTCCAAGAGGAGATGGGCCTGTATTTTAGAAAGTTCATAGGGTCAGGAGACTTAAGGACAATGACTGGGAGAGTCATTGGGAAGGGAGAGAGAAGTCAGCGGGGGAAAGTGAGGGCAAGGGATGGCTGGATGGAAGAGTCGTGACGGAGACAGGAGATAGAGGAGTTAGTGGGAATTGCCTGTGGTAGAGCGACAAGAGGGGAATGAAGAGGCCAGAGTCCAGAGTCCAGAAGGCTCCCTAGACATCCGGCCTGGCGGGCTGAGTGGTGGCCGTGCACTCCTAGGTCAGAGGTCTTCAGAGAACAGGGTGGTACATTTCAGGTGTCTGTTAGGATGTGGACAGCAGGCAGCAGGACATACAAGTCTGGGGCTTTGGGGAGAGGTCAGGTTGGTGAGGTACTCCATGGTGGTTGAAGGCTTGCGTGTGAATGAAGTCACCCAAAATAAAAACTGTGAGATGGGAAGGGAATAGTGAGAGTAGAACTTGAGAAACCAGTGGATTCCACTGGTCCCAGGTACTCCTGCATAGTAATTACTGGACGTAACACGCATGGCCATTGCCTGGTACCAGGGTGGAGAAGCTTAATGCAAGAAATGGCTTTTACTTGCTGAAATGAACTAATAAATTAGTCAAAACATAATTCCCTGTCCTCAAGGAGCTCACAGCCTGGTAGCAGAAACCAAAGTCACACACACGAAGCAATTGAAGGATCGTTCAAAACAATGTATTATCAAATGCTAAATTGTGTGGAATAAATTCAATCATGCTTGAAGCATTCAGAAAAATAGTAGCTGAATATAAGCTGGGGAAGCGAGCGTGGAGGAAGCAAGACCTGAGCCCCTTTCGAGGAGGAGGAAACAGCAGAGGGAACTCAGCTCTGCACTGGACCCGCTGCCCGTTGGAGGTCTCTGGGCCTCAGTTTACCCATTTGTTAACCAAAGGTCCGGACCATTGGTAGCTTTTAGCCATGCCTGCACTTCTCTGGCTCTGCGTCTTGGAGATTAGATGGGACGAGAGTGCGGTAGGAGAAGGGAATTGGGGTTGGCCAGGACATCATCTGTGACATCAAAGAGCAAAAATGGGCATGATCTCGGAACCCAGATGTGATAGTCCCTGCGTGGGCCTTTGACAGCTCTCGTGTCATCCACTGTCACTACTTTGTGACCTAAAGACAGGCCAGGGTATGAAGCAGTGCCAGCCCTAGTGCAGTGGCCGCAGTATAATATAAGAGAAGCCAGATAGAAGGAATATTGTTCCAAAAGAAATGGCAAGTCGTGATGAATTGAGGATGCTGGACACGGAGGGCACTTTTGGCCTGATGATGACCTGACTGACCTCCAGGTTGGACAATGTGGGCTGAGGTCGTGGGGTCAAGATTCTGCTCCTATCTTTGGACCACATTCCTGATACTCCCCAGGCCCCGGATCTCAGTGATCAGGATGCTTTCTTGGATGCCTGTCTCTTCGCCTTGCCTTAGCTTAAGCATTATTTACTCATCCACAACCAAACTTCATTGATGAATATTTGCCACTTGGTTTACAGGGATGAAGGGGTGAGAAGGGCCTCCGTGGTACAGGAGGTACAATGGACAGGAATGTGAAATTGTGATGGGCTGTTTGTGGATAACAGCACAAGCCGGCATTGCTGGGGCATTGCTGGGGTGTTGCGGTGTGTGTATATATGTGTGTGTGTGTGTGTGTGTGTGTGTGTGTGTGTATAAACTATATTGGTATATGGTTTGTATACCAGGAATGTACTTAAGCGTACAATTCAATTATTTTGCAAATTCACAAAGTGTGTAATGAGTACCACAATCCTATTTCTGGACATTTCCATCAACCCTCAAAAAGATTCCTCATGCCCGTTTGCGGTCATTCCCCATTCCCATCTCCAGCCCCAGACAAATACGAATACAGCTTTCATCTGTGGATGCACTCTTCTGAACACTTCGTGTACATGGAACCATAAGATGCATGGTCTTTTGAGACACAAGGCTTCCTTCCTTCGTTTAGCATAATGTTTTAGAGGTTCACCCAAGTTGCCTTATGTTCCTACACGTTATTGTTTTTCAGTTCTAAATAATATTCCATGCATGGACAAACTGGATTTTGTTTATGCATGTACCAATTTGTGGACATTAGCGAAGGTCCTTGGTGACCTAATTAGGAGTCCAGCTACGAGCTCCAAGAAAGGGGTAACAGTCAAATGAGCGTGTAGCAAAGGTCCCACATAGCTTACTCCAAGTAGCTTTCGCTACGTAGCTTACTCCACAAATAGTATGTGTAGCAGTGTCCCAGATTTCATTGCCTTTTAGTCAAATTAGATCAGACCCTGAGTCCTCCTTGATCCCACTGATTGGTGAGAGTTTCAATCTCAATGAGTAGTTCTTCTTTTCCCTGTGAGTATGAGAAGCTCCCAGAATTCCCCCGGCCCTTGGCTCTACCCCTTAGAGCAGATTTTGGAAAGCCTACTACATTTCCCACAGGCCCAAGATTCTCAGAGGTCTACCCACCTCCAGATTCCCTAGCTTGAAGAAAGCTGTGGAGGTTGAATTTCCTCATAGCTATTTCTATTGTGCCATTTAAAAATATATATAGAAAACTGAAGGAGCTGAGTTTATTAATTTATGACTTCTGAGTTCATATCCTAATTAGCGTACAGAAATCGTCTCCATGGCTTCTTTCAGTCTTTTTTTTATGGTTTCATTTTAAATGTTTACATCTCTGATTCACTGGGAATTTATCCTGGAGTTAGGTATGAAGTATGGATGAGTTATGCTTTTTCCAGATGGTTAACCAGTTATCACAATAATTTTTAAAAAATGATTCACCTTTTCCCCACTGATTTGAATTTTGGCCAACATTTAGGTGTTGAAACTACTGCATTGACTTCAGAAAGATGCCCTCAGTTTACCCGTCCACCAAAGGCCTAAGCAGGGACACCTTCTCCTACTTCCTTACCGAGACCTGACATTTTATCTTTTGAATTCCTTGCCAATCTGATAAGCAAATCATGGTGCTGGCTGTCGTTTTAATGGAAGGAGATAATTACAGGAAGGACCGGAGGAGGGCATATGTCACATGCCCACAAGTGACGGCTGAAAAGAAGCCACTGAATGGAGGACACCTTTAGAACATCAGCTTTGGGTGTGTGTGTGGGGGGCAAGGGAGAAGTCGCCATAGGGTCTGGAGCCAGCAAGCTGTAGGGTAAAGAAAAGTTGGCACTAAACAGGCAATTGGAAATCGAAAGAGTAGACTATCCAAGACTGGTAAAACTCCCTCTGTTTTTAAAAAAGGAGAGGAGCTGAGCATGGTGGCGCACACTTGTAATCCCAGTACTTGGGAGGCTGAGGCAGGAGGATGGCAGGTTCGAGGATGGCCTCAGCAATTTGGTGAGGCCCTGCACAACTTAGTGAGACCCTGTTTCAAAAATAAAATAAAATAGGGCTGGGGAGTGTATCTCAGAATTAGACTGTCCCTGGGTTCAATCTGTAGCATCACACACACACACAAAAAAGAATTAAAAATAAAAATAAAGGAAGCCAGGCGTGGTGGCGCACGCTTGTATTCCCAGCATTTGGGAGGCTAAGAATGGAGGATCCGGGTTCACGGCCAGCCTCAGCTACCTAGTGAGGCCCTCTGCAACTTAGTGAGACCCTGTTTCAAAAATAAAAAATTAAAACAAAAATAGGGCTGGGGGTATAGCTCAGAGGTAGGATGTCCCTGAGTTCAGTCCCTAGTACTGCAAATAATAATAATAATAATAATAATAATAATATAATATTAATAATAATAATAAAATTAAAATAAAGGAGAGGGGGAAGAGGAGGGGAGCCAGCCTTCCTAAGGCTCTGGGAAGCCCCAAGCCCGGTAGAGGAGGCACGCCTGGAGCGTGAAAGAGGGCTCAAGGGATTCACAGCCCTTCGGCTCTGCAGTGTTCCCTCCACAGGTGGCTTGGTGAGGGCCAAGAGATTCTCTCCCCAAATACCTTTCCAGTTTCCATGGGTCACCTCTTGCCTGGATGTCTACAGTGATCTCTAATTGCCCCCCCCCCCCCGCCAGGTACTCAAGTTGCCCTCCAACCCAATCTCTACATTACAAGGAGAGACACCTTTAAAACCTCAACCCCGATCACCCATGTTTTTCCTCCCTAAAACTCATCAGCTGTTTCTAATTACACTGGGGTCGAAATCCAGATTCTTCACCAATGATCCACCTTTCCCTCTCAGTCTTACTCCTGCTACTTCTGTCTTCCGTTACACAGGCTTTATGCCTCAGTGGTACCCGGTGCTTCTTCTCGCCAGGGCCTTTGCACTTGCGTGTCCTGGGTCCAAATGCACATGCATCTCTAGGCTCACTTCTCTCCATCCATCCTTTCTCAGCTTCGGGGGTCTTCTCTGACGCTCTTCTGCATGTCGGGGACACCCTGTTTCCTTGACATCCTGTAATTTCGCCCCATAGCAGTCAGCACAATGATAGCTATTTGGTTATTTTAATAATCATTTCCCAATTTCTGTTCATCTCTCTCGATTATAAGTTCCATATCACCGTATCCCCAGTGGCTAATGGAGTCCCTGGCATATAGCTGGCACTTAGTTAATAAATTTTGTTTTCCCCACTAGTGAATGAATGAGGTATAACTATAAAGCAAGGAGTCTCATTCCAAGTATCATAAACAAATAGCAATGTTTGTCCCTCCCTGCTGGGAATCCCATCCTGGCTTCATCTCCATTAACCAAAATCTTCTCTTTCAAAATTGCCGGCCCCCAACCTAATTGCTCCTCTCTCTGGAAAGCGTTTGTCCCTCCTCTAGCCCACTCCGATCACTTATTTCCCCAACCTCCGTGTCACCTGCTGATGGGAGAAGAATGGAAGAAGGAAAGAAATTAACGTGAGACTCCATCATGGCCTGTTCCCCAAGCAACAGGAAGCTATTTTCCTTTCTCTCAATTTCTTTCCACTCTTTCCCTTTGAATATACAGCCGCATTCCCTCTAATTTGCTCTGATCGCTCCCTTAGGAGCTGTCATGGAATCAATTAGATCTGTAGAATTTTACAACTCGAGGTCACCCAGTATGATTCCTCATTTTACAGATGAGAACACTGAGGCCCGGAGAGGTTAATGTTTGAAACGATTACCTCTGATGGGTCTTATAATACTAATCAGTGTCATTCTCTAAGATAAATGTTCTCAATATCCCAGCTCCGTGAGAGAGGAAATCCTCGTTCTGTTTCTTTGCAGACTGACAAGGTAGGGATGGTCTCTTGAGTTAAGGTAAGCCTGGTCCCTAGAATCCTTGTCCTGCCTCCACGCCAGAGCTGCGTTAGTCTTTGGCAGGTGAGAGGTTCTGGAGTGACCAGGCCTGACCCCAGATGGGGCATTGGCAGAGGGCCCCCCCACATTTGAGCGAAGACCCAGCTGGAATTATAGACCGTGAGATCTGCTGTGTTTAAACTATTGCAAACGGTAAAAGAAAGGCATCCTTCCATCAAAAGTCAAGTCCCCTGGGAAAATGCTTCCGAAGGGCCCTGGAAAGGCGGGGGAGGCTTGTTGCAAAACTCCCTCGGAAACCCTGTCAGCACCTTCGTCTCTCTAATATATTTGCTTTCTGGGCTCCAAAAAACCAGGCAAGCAGAACATAACTTTAACAAACACACATTGAAATAGAACATAGCACCGTCGTCAAGAAGGAAGAAAAAGTGGTTCCTCTCCATCAAGAGAATCAATAAGAAATTAAGCAAAGTCCAGGTGAGGTTTGACAGCATGAATTTATACTCCAACGTGAGCGGTGGAGTTGAGCTCTCTCTCCCCTGGTGGCCACGTCTCGGGCTCTGTGATGGGACGCAGAATGTGCTGACATACCGCAGCCCCCAGGGACTCGCTGACTGCTGGGCTAGATGCCCCAGTGTCTTATAGAGGGGGCAGAAAGACAAAGAAGCACAGCGCATGTGCTAAGATGGGGTATCCGGTCCAGCTTGGGGAGCGTGGGCTGGTGGCCGGGAGGTGTGCGGAGCTGCAGTAACTCAGGCAGACAGCAGGAAGGCTTCCTAGGAGAAGGTGCACCCTGAGGCTTGGGGGTGGGAAACAGAGTTGTGCGTTTGGAAAAGTTAAAGTCTTTGCCATCCTAGAAGGGAAGGCGGAGCAGGGAGAAGGGCTGGGGACCAGAGATGGTGACTGGGAATCAAAGTGACGGATGGGGCGCTACGCCTGGTGTTTCTGATGCATGGGCACAAATTTGAAGGCCAGCTATGCCTCCATCTCCTGCCTCCACAGGCTGGCTTAACCCCTTGAAAGAAGGAATTGCAGCAGATTTCCCATGCACATATACCTGGCTTTTAGCTCTTTTAATGAGTACTTCTAGTTTATATGTTTAAACTCCACCTCATGAATAATAAGCAGAGCAATATTTAAAGAAATGGGTATGATTTGGTGACCTTGATCAGATCTACCAAATAGTCAGGGGCTTCAGCCCACTCTCTCTTTTTACTTTAGTAGGCTTAATTTTTTCTTTCCTTTATTTATTTATTTATTTATTTTTGCGGTACTGGGGATTGAACTCAGGGGCATTCTACCTCTGAGCTACATCGCAAGCCCTATTTTTTATTCTTTATTTTGAAACAGGGTCTCACTAAGTTGCGGAGTGCCTCACTAGGTAGCTGAGACTGGCCGAGAACCCGGATCCTCCCGTCTCAGCCTCCCAAATGCTGGGATTACAAGTTTGCGCCACCACGCCCGGCTTCTCCCTTATTTATTTTAAGCCAGCAGAATATAACTTTAACCTCATTTCCTGGGAAGAGCCTCAGTTCTTGAGATCAGAGTTTTGAGAGCTTCCGGATGCAGACAGCTAGCTGCCTCTTCTCTTGCAGTGGAAGGAAGGAAGAATGACCCAGAGGCTCTTCTTTGGCCCCTCCCCTTGTAGACCCTCTCCTGTGGCCTGTTACTAAGATGATCTAGACGTTCTTAGGACACAAAGCACTCCTTCCCAGTTCCTCACCTCTACATCTCCTTGTACAACCACGTGACTCGGAGGAAACTGCACGGTGTCCTTCCATCTGTAAATTGGCAGATAATAGTACCTAGTTGTTGAGACTATTGAAAGACATTATCTCTTAAATATGTTGTTCTACCTTCTCCTTCCAATCTACGAGGCGGCTCTGTTTTGCCCTGTGAATCATGGTCGCCTCTCCCTTATTAAGGAACTTTCCTCACTCCCAAAGTTACACCTTCTACCATTTTTCTTCTTCGTCACACCTTTGCTTGAGAATTTCACACAATGGAGCCTAATTTGCTCCATTAAGGGTCTCTCTTAGCAGCTTCCACACAGTTTTACTGTCTGGCTCTTTCAGAGAGAGAGAGAGAGAGAGAGAGAGAGAGAGAGAGAGAGAGAGACAGAGAGGTTATAAAACGAAGTTTATGAGAATCTAAGTTGGTTGAGGAAACTCTGAAAAGCTTTATATTGGAACTATTAAAGGAGTTCCACCACAATAAAGAAATGAAGTTCTGAGTCGGGCGTGGTGGCGCACGCTTGTAATCCCAGCATTCGGGAGGCTGAGACTGGAGGATCCGGGTTTGCAGCCAGCCTCAGCTACCTAGTGAGGCCCTCTGCAACTTAGGGAGACCCTGTTTCAAAATAAAGAGGAAGAAATAGGGCTGGAGGTATAGCTCGGAGGTAGAATGCCCCTGAGTTCAATCCCCAGTACCGCAAAAATAAATAAATAAATAAATAAATAAATAAATAAATAAATAAATAAATAAATAAAAAAAATAAAGGAGTTCCACCACAATAAAGAAACGAAGTTCTGAGAGGGGGGATTTCCCATGTGGCGTGGCAGGTCGCTGGACCTCGGAGGCAGGGAGCATCTGTTTTGAGGAGCGGATGGGGCACTGGGGAAGAAAGTACCCACTGTCCCACGAGGCGTCGGTATAGGCATAACAAGCCGTAGTGACCGCATGAGAGTTCTGGTACGTATGAGGGAATGCTTTCTAGAAGGAAATCTGTCATCTCTGGGACAGGCTGCAGAGAACTGTGACATCTGCTCCTAAGCAAATGTTTAAGATGAAGTCGGGTTTGGCTGTGTCCATTTCTCAAGCCAAGCAGGGGGAACTGGTAAGCTCGTAAGGGCCTTCCAGCCCCTGGATTCCCCCTTGTCCTGCCTCTTTTGGTCTCCTCCTCACTGTCGCTTCTCTGTCTTTGCATGTGGGCACCCGGGCACTGCCTGATCCAGTGGGAAGAAGTCAGCGGCTACGATGAAAACCTGAACACCATCCGCACCTACCAAGTATGCAACGTCTTCGAGCCCAACCAGAACAACTGGCTGCTCACCACCTTCATCAACCGGCGGGGGGCCCACCGCATCTACACGGAGATGCGCTTCACGGTGAGAGACTGCAGCAGCCTCCCCAACGTGCCGGGCTCCTGCAAGGAGACCTTCAACCTCTACTACTACGAGACGGACTCCGTGATTGCCACCAAGAAGTCGGCCTTCTGGTCTGAAGCTCCCTACCTCAAAGTAGACACCATTGCTGCGGACGAGAGCTTCTCCCAGGTGGACTTTGGGGGCAGGCTGATGAAGGTCAACACAGAAGTCAGGAGCTTTGGCCCCCTTACTCGGAATGGTTTTTACCTCGCTTTCCAGGATTACGGAGCCTGTATGTCTCTCCTTTCTGTCCGGGTCTTCTTCAAAAAATGTCCCAGCATCGTGCAAAATTTTGCAGTGTTCCCAGAAACCATGACCGGGGCAGAGAGCACGTCTCTGGTCATTGCTCGGGGCACGTGTATCCCCAATGCAGAAGAAGTGGACGTGCCCATCAAACTCTACTGCAACGGGGACGGGGAGTGGATGGTACCCATTGGTCGGTGCACCTGCAAGCCGGGCTACCAGCCCGAGAACAGCGTGACCTGCAAGGGTAAGCCGTGGGGTCTTTGGAGGCCTCTACTTCCTGTCTCCGTGGGGAGGCCAAATTTGCAAGATTTTCTTAACCTCCAGCTCTGGGCCATCCAGGAATAGAAAGCGCCTTAATGGCTTATTCTAAAGCTCCGGAGACTCTATCTAGATTCTAGGCCTGATGATTTTTCCAATCGTGTCCAGCCTCATTGTCTGTATTCATGCTGGGAAGAAGAGATGGGTGGAAAATAATTTAATAACCACACACACAGTCTCTCTCTCTCCCCCACCACTCCCCTCCTGCATTCTGCAATTGGCCTCTCATGTTTGGGTTGTCATGGGCAATTCACTCAAGGGTAATTGAGGAGTGACTAAATTTGGAAAATATTTTAGTTCACTTCAGTCCAACTCTCAGAGCGTTGAAGTTGGTCCCGAACCCACGTAGTTCATTAACTCGAAGCCCTCTGGCTTGGCGGGCTGTCTCCTGGGGCTCCGTGCCAGGACCTGGAAGGAAAGGAAGCTAATGGAATGGGGGTGGGAGGGTCCCATGGGTTGTACTGCCTTTTGCTTCTGAGCAACAGAGTGAGGCCAACTTTGCAGTTTTGGGGTGGCGGGGTTGGGGGGGGGGATCAAGATGTAACGTGCTCACGTTGCTCTCCTCAGCTGCAGGGAGGGAGGCCTTGTGCAAAATGTGGCCATAAATACGCTGCCCTGGTGCAGGGCTCAAGCTGCTCTGGGAGCGAACGGAAGGGCTTGGAGGCCCCGCACGCAGCTTTGTCTTGCCCAAGTCACGGAAGCTGCACAGAGGAATCCAGGGTTGGCAAAAGAGTAGCTGTCTTTCTGTTATTAAATTTTGCTTTTGACCTTCCGGGGTTCCGATTCTTTTAAGAGGAAGGCTTCCCACGTGGGCCTCCCAAAGGAGCATCTTGACCCTAACATGACTCTAGGGTTGACTTCCGTCCTTTGGAACTTGGGGCAGTATTGCTCCCGTCTCCATCGTGGACTTCCTGACAGCTGTCATCCCTGCTGTCCCCCTCACTCTGCACAAGCAGCCAGCCCAGCCACCCATGCCTGTGTATTCCCGGTTCACCTTGCTCCCCAAACACCTGCCAGCGACGTGCCCGGTGCAGGATTGCCAACGCCCACCAGCTCTGTGGTCTCGGGGACTCGGCTGATTGCCCTTGCCGAGGCCCGCTGAGCGCGCAGAGCTGTGCCTTCATGTCTTTATTGGATTTCTTGGTTTTGGTACCCGTGATGGATGGTGTGGAAACAGGAGAGAGCGCGCCAGACCCAGTGATGAATGGACATAGACAGTTTGAAAAGCAGCCGGGCCTGGTCCCACAGAGCTCCCCTTTGTGCCCTTGGCTGGGAGTGGGGAGGGGGGCGCCCCCTTTGGCATTCCTCAGGGCCTGTGTGGGGACCAAGGCCCCAGGCTGAGTTCTGAAAGGTGCAGGCTGCCAGGCACGTTTGCAGCAGTGCACGGATGATTTCTCGGGCTTCAAAGGACGGCCACACCCCGCTTGCTGAGCAGAACGGCAGGAACCGGAGCAAGCATTGATTGGTTCTGATTTAATTGGGACTGTGGGAACAGACTCTCATATCTTTAGGCTAATTGGAGCTTTTCTATTTTGGGGGGGGGGTGGGGGGTTCTGCTGTCCCTGCGCCTTGTCAGTCACCTCCTGTGGTCGTCCTGGAGGGCCTGTGAGGACAAATATATAAATTCAATTTTTTATTTTCTTCCCATTTTCCTTTCCACCTCCTGGGTTTTGGTGGACGTTACTAATCTGGTGCTGTTGTGAGCCTGACTCGACTCGGCAAACTATCTATGGCGGGTTCGTTAGGGAGGGTAGGGAACCAGGGGCCCGGGGAACCATCACTTTGCTGTTTCTGGGGTGTAGACGGCCACGTTTTGAATGGAGAATGGCACGTCAGGCAGCGTTGTGAATCCTCCGGGTCCGCTGTCTGTCTGAGCTCAGTGGCCTGGGAGAGCAGAAGAACTCTTTCCCCTATGCCAAGAACTTCAAACTAGCTGGGCCTGGTGGCGCACACTTGTCATTCCAGTACTTGGGAGGCTAAGACAGGAGGATCCGGGTTCGAGGCCAGCCTCAGCTACCTAGTGAGGCCCTCTGCAACTTAGTGAGACTCTGTTTCAAAATAAAGACTAAAAAATAGGGCTGGGGGTGTAGCTCGGAGATAGAATGCCCCTGGGTTCAATCCCCAGAACCACCACCACCAAAAAAAACCCCCACAAAAAACAAGAAACGAACTTCAAACTGCACCCCCCCAGGGCCTCCCACCCACTCGAGGTCTCTGCCCTTGACCCTGTTGGTTCTGGACCCTGGTGGCTGAGCCAGTTCTGAGGGGGGGAAGAGACCCTCAAGTGTTGATGGCGATCTTGAGAGGACTCTGCACCCAATGGTGGGGGACGGGACGCACGTAAGGAGGGTGTCGTGACTGGCCCCAAGGGGGGTCTTGGATGGAAGGCTCTCCACCCATTTTGTGTGTGCGTGCCGCGCTGCCAGGTGGCACAGTGGCCCTTCTCAGTAGTTCTGGGGTGGCCCCCTCGGACTCCCAGCCCTCAAAGGCCGTGAGCAGGGAGAATGGCCGATGCCCAACTCTTGCAGGTGAGAAGCAACGAGAGTCCTACAGCTCCTGCCTCCCAGCGAAGCCCGAGAATTGACGCCCCCTGAGCCCCGCTAGGAGAAGCCCAGATAGTTAGTTCTGTGACTCGCACGGTCGTGCCAGTCTGCTACGTTTTTGTCCCCTGGGTATTTATTTGCGTGTGGGACTCTGCATACCTCGACTCCACAGGATGGCAGAAACAATTCCCTTTCTGTCTCTGATGGCATGTTATTTTTTTCTGGAAGGACAGACTATTATGATGGGCAAGGAACCATATTCCCTTGCTTTCACTTTCCATCTGTTAAACCCACGAATCTGTCAAATTCATGGTGACCAGTCGCCGGCTTGAGCAGAGGCACCTGGAGACCAATTAGGCAGCCTAGCCAGCCAGCAGCGATCCTGGCCTAGAGCTGTTCCTGTCGCAGGAAGGGGGGACAGGACGTGGGAAGAGGGGTGAGGAGGGTGAGTGGAGGGAGCCGCGGGGAGAGCCTGTGCCTGAGCATGTGGCTCACACACTTTCTAGGGGGCTCTGGGGGCCCAACTTGTCCTCTCCCCACACCTGGGGGCTGGGCCCTTTGGGCAGAAACACAGGAGCCTGTTGATCCCGCCACTGACTCTGACCTTACCATGTGCTAGTCTCTGGGTGGAATTATTAATTCCTAGGAAAATGGCTCATCTAACCCAGCTTCAAGTGCTCTGCTCATGATATAGTGGATTAATGAGAAAGCATTGCTTTGTCTTCTCTCTCTCTCTCTCTCTCTCTCTCTCTCTCTCTCTCTCTCACACACACACACACACACACACACACACTCATCCCTTCCCTGCTGAGTGAAGTTGGCGGCAAAGTTGATTCTCTGTGTGTGATCCCACACAGCCAACTCCTCCTGTGCCACGCAGGCCAAGAGTGGGTGCCCAGCAAGTTGCCTTTGTGCCTTGAAGCTTAACTTATCACACCAGCCATGGTCACCCGACAGGTTATGGCGAACCTGTCATGTCAGGAGAAGCTTCTGATCTGCACGCTGCATCTTGGGTTTGCTCTCTTGGTGGAGCAGTATGTGCATGGAGCTTGGATATGTCTCACTCCCCAGTGCCCCCCAACAGGGCCTAGCTTTCCTTTCCAGAAGATAGTCCCTGGAGCTTCCAGAAGGAGCTGCCTCATTAGCCCACCTGCCTCTTCAGCCATGGTGGGGCCTCAGGAAACGAAATGTTCATAATCCTTCCTGCTTTCCCGCCCTTCTCCCCGGCCGGCCTTGGCTGGCCGCTGCAGAGAGTGCCCGATGACCTGTGGGATCCAGGGGATAAATATAACCTGTGTAGAGGCTGGTGTCTATGGGAAAGGCATGCAGGCTAGCCCTAAGAAGGCCAGAGTATAGATCTGGTGCTGATAGGAAGCGTTCTGGGGCAGGGGAAGGAGGGGGCAGAAAGCTGGGGGTGGGCCGTCCAGGAGTTACAGAACGAGGCAGCTTTCTCTGCAGCTGGCCAGGTCCTTGGTACCAGAACCCCAGGAACCCACAGGGGCGCAGTGGAACCTGCAGGACCCTCCTTCCCAGCTCAGGCATGCCGGTCAGTGCTGAGGCGGAGATGCATCTGTCCCCTAACTGGGAATCCATACAGTTTGTTGAGGGACTCTCAGGTCAGCTGTGATGTGGGCAGGGCCTTCACGGCCCGCAGGACAGAGCAGCTCCCGAGGCCTCTGTGTCCGTGCTGCTCGGTGGCCCTCTCATTCGCCTGTCAACCTATCTGGGGAAGCTGTGAGGTCGGGCTGGCCACCCCTCGGGCACAAATCTTGGCAAGACGCTTCCCTGCCATCTCCCAAGAGGTCTCCTTTCCTTCCCCCCTCCCCAAGTGGGACTCTTTTTTTTCCTTGGTAATTTTCTACCTGCATGTAAATTCCTTCATACCTGGAAACCCCCCCAAGGGACATTTTGAACCTTTCCACAGTTCCGGGTGCCTTTGTCAACTGGAACAGCCGAGATGAGCCACTTTATAAGCCTGGGGGAGTTGAGACGAAAAAGCTGCAGGATCCGAAGGTGGAGAAAAATGTGTTTCATTTAGCTCCTTTTGGAAAAAGAGGTTTCCGGGGACTATTTGCATCTCCCGCAGGGTTGCCGGGGCCCAGCTCTGGGTCCTCCCTGCGTCTGAATTGAATCCAGATATGCTGAAAGAGAAGGGAGCATGTGTATGTGTAGACATGCAGGAGCGTGTGTGTGTGTGTGTGTGTGTGTGTGTGTGTGTGTGTGTGTGTATGCACACGCGTGTACGTGAGTTAGACCACTGTGCCGGCAGCTGCATTTGAGGGTGCTGAGCCCCACCGCTCCCTCTGGCTCATCGTCAGTGGCTGGTGAGTGAAAGTCCACAGCCCGGACAGCGGCCTCCCCTCAAGCCCCAGGGAGGCCAGCTCTGCTCGGGCCCACGCGGGAGGCCAGGGCCATTAACACTGCCTCCCTGTAAGATGAGCTTCATAATAGGATTTCCCATTAGGCTTCTTCATTTCGAAGCGCTCTGGTCTCCTCTGCTCCCTGCGGTGGCCCGGCCCAGCGCCCTCCAGAGAGGAATCAGATGTAATTGGCTGGATGTAATGGGCTGTGACTTCGGCAGGAGCAACGGCAAGCAAGTTGGAAAGCTGCCCCTCTGCGGGTGCCGACTCCAGCACGCGGGCTAGGGAGGCATAGAGAGCGGCAGGGGTGGGGGGATCCACACGTGTTCTGCACTGTCCCTTCTGCCTTTGAAAGACCCAGAACAGAAATTCAGAACCACACCCAGCCCCTGAAGCCTTTTCTATTTTTTTTTTTTTTTTTTTTTGTGGTACTGGGGATTGAACTCAGGGGCATTCTACCTCCGAGCTACACCCCCAGTCCTATTATTTATTCTTTATTTTGAAACTGGGTCTCTCTAAGTTGTGGAGTGCCTCCCTAGTTAGCTGAGACTGGCCTTTCTCAGCCTCCCGAATGCTGGGATTACAAGCATGTGCCACCACACCCAGCCCTCGAAGCCTTTTCATTAGAAGGACTGGACAGGAACACAGCCTTTCGGTGTCTGGCTCTTCCCTGGCCTCTGTCTGCAGTAGCCCACGGACCCTGGGGCTCCTTCAGCAGCAGGTGCTCCTAGCCACTTTGCCTGATGGCGTGGTCCCCCTGCAAGCCTCAGCAGTTCAGGTGTTTCTGCTCCTCGGTCCACTTGCGCCCCACTCTTGGGCAGTGAGTGCTGGACCCTTTATACTTCCGTTCTCAGATTCCTCAGTTTTACTTCCAAGAGCTTGATGCAGTCGTAACTCTTACAAAGTACTTGGGAGGTCCCAGGGATGCGAGGACAGGAGGCTCTGTCGGTCTGGAGAACAACTGATGGAGCCTGGTCCCTCCCAGCTAGATAAGGGCTCCAGGGACAGGGCCCAGCCCCTCAGAGAGGACTTAGCTTGCTCTCCCACCACGGTCTGGTTTTTGATCCCTCAGTGGTGGAGTAGTCAGACTTCCCTCGGCTCATATCTGAGTCTGTGTGGTGAGGGGAGGGGGAGAACTTGTATGCAAATCTCCACTTCTCCAATTTACCTTTTTTATTGTTATTAAACATATTCGAACAGGTAATGCATATGACAAGTAGGTTTCCCTACACCCTGGTCTTCATCGGAGTGATGAATTCTTACTGTCCTAGTTTTGATTTTGTTTTTAATTCTCTTGCCTAGAGGGCCCACCTATTTGATTTCTCCAAATCTAGACATACCCTTGCCTTACCTGCAAAAGGGCAGACCACAGGGGGTTTACACCTAGTCTCTCTAGCCTGCTTCCCACTTAACAATGAAGGTTAATAGCTTATTTTATTTATTTATTTATTTATTTATTTAGCCCAGGGGCATTCTGTTTCCAAGCTACACCCCCAGCCTTGTTTTATTTTTATTTGGAAACAGGGTCTTACTAAGTTGATGAGAGTCCCACTACTTAATGAGGCTATCCTCAAACCTGCGATCCTCCTGTCTCAGCCTCCTGGGTACTGAGATTACAAGTATGAGCGCCCGTGCCCGGTTAATCGTTTAGTTGTGTTCTGTACAGATCTGCCTCATTCTCTCTTAGGATGGCTATTTCGTTGTGTTTTATTTACCAATTTAACTGACCCTTCATAGATACAAACTTAAGTTTCCCATCTTTTGAAATTTCTGAAAAATGTTGTCAGAGTTCTTCTTGTGCCTTCATCTTTGAACTTATGTGTCTCTATCTGCGAGACAAATTCATTAATTGATTTAACTCGATGAATATGTATTGCAGGCTTCCTATGTGCCAAGCGCTTTTCTAAAAGCTAAGAAGGCAGCAAAGTCGCCAAAATGAAATTGCTGAATCAGAGTACATAAATTTTTAATTTTGATAGATAGCCCCGAATTGTCATTCCTGCAAAAAAAGGCATTTTTCTACCAATTTTTTGCTCCCACCCGCCGCATAGGAGTGTTCCTGTTCTCTAGACCTTTGCTGAGATAATAAAATATCAATCATTTTTATGTTTGCTGATCTGATAGGTGAAAAGGGCATCCCACCCTACCTTCAATTTGCATTCGCCTTGCTGCTGGGGTGTCGCGCACTGGAAACTTGCACAGATCGCCCTCTCTGGGGGCTGAGACTCCAGCCTTCTGCAGCCTTCTGCAGCCTGGAGCCGGGTGTATTCGTGTGCTGCGTACTCTGTCTTCTCCTGGCGTGGTCTCCTCCACTCGCCTCTGTCCCTCCCTCCTGCCCTGCATCCACCCTGGAGGTACCCTTTGCCCATCCTCAGCACCACATCTTTTCCTGCCTACTTTGGTGTTTCCCAGACTGTGGGAGGTGCAGCGGGGGCAGCCCAAGCACAGGCGCCTGCTGCCGGAGGAGCACTCCCTTCTTGTGATCCCTTCTCAGGAAAGCTGGCATTGCCTGGTCTGGCGGGAAGCACGCTTGGTTTCGCTCATCCTTCCCTTCCTGCCTCCTGGCCTGTTCTGGGATTATCTGCTCTGCCCCATGCATGCCCCTCTCAGGTCTCACTTTCTGACCCAGCGCACCCCTTCCTTGAACCCTCCGGCCTCGGCTCGACCTGGTGACCTGCCTTCAGCCATCCCTTGCGGAGGAAGGCCGTGGCCACCAGCCCTCCCCGCCTTGATACTCCTCTGCGTTTCTTCAGAACCCCCCGGACCCTCAGCAGAGCCACCAGCCCTCCCTAGCAGCCCCGAATCAGACGCATCCTCCTAACCAGGTGTCTGTCCCTAGGCTGGGGCGCACACGTTCCCCCTCTGCCGAAGCCCCCCGCCCTGCTTCTGCCAGAACGCGCTGTCTCAGCCCTGGCGGCTGCTCTCTGAGGTCATGGCCGTCTCTTCTTGGCGGTTCTTTCTTTCTGGAGCAAGGGATCCCTTATCATCTCTCAGTTTCACCAGTCTCCCTTTCCCCTCCCTTTCCTTCTTCTATCTTCTGTTGTTTCTTCCTCCTTTTCTTCCTCCCTCAGTACTTTCCTTCCAAAGTAAATATGTTCAGGTTGAAAAACGAACAGGCAGGCGGGGCGGCGTGTGCGCAGGATCAAGGCCAACCTCAGCAACTTGGCCAGACCCTGATTCAAAATAAGGACATTTAAGAAAGGGCTGGGGGTGTAGCTCAAAGATAAAGCAACCCTGGGTGCAATCCTCCAGTACCAAAAAAAAAAAAAAAAAAATGAGTTGATTTAAAGAAAAATAGTAAATTAAAATAATAAACTAAAAACCTTGGCATATAGATATGGCAAAAAGCAATCAAGATAATTTGCAAGTGGCCGATGTTGGAAAAGAATGCTGACTTGTCCTGTTTGCCTGGGCTCAGAAAGCAGCTCATAAGCGCTTCAATATCATCCCGAAACTCCCTGCCAGGCCCTAGTGTCGGCTGCAACTTGGGCACGGAACAAACTTTTCTCAAATGGCTTCCATTGTGGGCTGAAATGCCAGCCCAGCGTGGTCATCACCATGCAGCACTTACTCTGAGCCAGATATCCTGCCAAATCATCTTCCTGGGTGATTTCGTAAATCCTTACCATAGCACCCCACAGTCCGTTTTCCAGTTGAAGGTACAGGGGCACGGCGACGCTAAGTCACTTTCCCAAAGTTATATGACACAGGACTCCGAGGCCCTGTCAGGAGCCACTGTTCTCACTTGCTCCCAGGCTGGAGAAGAGCTAAGATTCACTTAGGCACCCATTTGGGATTTGCGACGGGACCTAGCTGCCCGGAGTCTTATTTGGACTAAGATAGTTTCACTAAGGTGCCCCAAGAATAGCTGTCGAGAGCCGGGCGTGGTGGCGCACGCTTGTAATCCCAGCATTCGGGAGGCTGAGACCGTAGGATCCGGGTTCGAGGCCAGCCTCAGCTACCTAGTGAGGCACTCCGCAACTTAGTGAGACTCGGTTTCAAAATAAAGAAGAAAAAATAGGAGCCGGGCGTAGTGGCACACGCTTGTAATCCCAGCATTTGGGAGGCTTGAGACTGGAGGATCCAGGTTCGAGGCCAGCCTCAGTTACCTAGTGAGGGACTCCGCAACTTAGTGAGACCCTGTTTCAAAATAAAGAATAAAAAATAGGGCTGGGGGTATAGTTCGGAGGTAGAATGCCCCTGAGTTCAATCCCCAGTGAAGAAAAGCTGTCCGAGTTTGGGCGCTTCATTTCCTAGTGGGTAGGGGTGGTGAGCCAGGTGCCTGGACGGAAGCACTGTTGCAGCACCTACACTTGCCACCTGTGTTATTACCCCCAGTTCCCACTCCTGCCCCTCTCCCCCGACACCCCAGACTCCGCCTAGGCTGCAGCCGTGCCTTGGGAGTCTCCGAAACCCCTCTGCCCTGCTCTGTGCCGTCTGTTAGAGGAAAACAAAACACAACATACGGAGAACACACGTCGTGGCAGGAGGTTGTGAGGCGAGGAGGGAAAAAGAGAGAGAGAGAGAGAGAGAGAGAGAGAGAGAGAGAGAGAGAGAGAGAGAGAGAGAGACTTTGCAGGCAGGAGGACTCGCATAAGGAATACCCGGGAGTCGATGGCGTTCCGAAGACAGCAGGAGCTTGAGGAGGTGGCGATGGCAGGGCCAGCCAGAGACAGTTGCCAGCCACAGCCACGGCGGAGGCCTTGTCTGTGTGTTGCCCGATACGCTGACACGTTTTGCACAAACAACAGAGCGACGGCGAGCCCCGACGCCAGGGAACTCTTTCCCCCTAAAAGTTGGTGATGGCGTCTGCATTTGACAGGGGACATAAGGTCAGTGCGACGTGTGTGTGCCTCGAGTGGAAAGTGACAATCTGTCCTTTGTGGGAGACGGCTTGAGCGCCTCGCTGAAGTTGTAGGGAGTCTTCGAGAAGTCTGCCAAATCATGGACTTGGCCAAATAAAGTAAAGTAAAATTTTCGCCTGTTCTGGGAATTAGGCGGTGTGAGGGTTTCTCTTGGGCGTCTGGGAATGTCACACACATATCCGCGTCGATCTGAATGTGGGGCCCCTTGGGACTTGGAGCGTTTCTTCTCTGACTGGCTCTGTCTTTCCCCTCTGCGTCTTTGGCCAAATGTGTGCCCCTCCCTTGTTTTCTTTGCATTTTCTTAATTTATTCTATTCCCCTGTCTGTCTTCTCTCTGGATGGATTCAAAAAGAGAGGAAAGAGAAATGCATTTCACTGGTAGAATTTAATTTAATTAATTAATTTATTTATTTTTTTGCGGTACTGGGGATTGAACTCAGGGGCATTCTACCTCCGATCTATACCCCCAGCCCTATTTTTTATTCTTTATTTGAAACCGGGTCTCACTAAGTTGCAGAGGGCCTCACTAGGTAGCTGAGGCTGGCCACGAACCCGGATCCTCTGGTCTCAGCCTCCCGAATGCTGGGATTACAAGTGTGCACCACCACGCCCGGCTCACTGGTAGAATTTTAATAAACAGATGTCCATTTCCATTCACTGCATTTATTTACTTATTTTTTTCTCCAGGCAACTGTCTGGATGTGAACTGAAATTTTTTAAAAAATTAATTCTTCATATTAAATTATTTAATAGTTAAATGCCAGAAATCAATGTCTAGCACTGAAATCAGTTACAATATCACAAGAGTGATATTTATCATCAAAATTATTATCAAAATTATTAACATATAATCACACATTTTGATAATGAGATTTTTAATTTAAAAGAATAATAGCTCCTCACCCCCTCTTTAAAGTCTTTTTGTAGAGCGCCCTGCTTCTCCATTCCAATTTATCTTTCTGGAGCATATTTTGATTCCTTTGGCTTCTTTGGCCTCATCCATGATTTTTCTTGGCTTGTGAGAATTCTTTGAATCTCCCTCTTCTTTTTTTTTTGTGGTACTGGGGATTGAACCCAGGGGCATTCTCCTCCGAGCTACACCCCCAGTCCTATTTTTCATTCTTTATTTTGAAACAGAGTCTCACTAAGTTGCAGAGTGCCTCACTAGGTAGCTGAGGCTGGCCGCGAACCCGGATCCTCCGGTCTCAGCCTCCCGAATGCTGGGATTACAATCGTGCGCCACCACGCCCGGCTTCCCTCTTCTTCTAACTTCTTTTAAATCATTCATCCCAACTACTAGTTAGGACCCAGTAGCCAAAGTTGTTCATTGTTGGATTTAACATACCCAATGAGTTTCAGCCAATTGAAACTTGGAAGATGACCGTGCCTCTACTTACCCATGAGGATCTCTGCCCACCTACCCTGCCTGCTTACCTAAGAACGCCCTGTGAGGAAAACAATATTTGGGATTGTTTTATCTCTGGGGACTGGCCTTTCTGCTCTCCTTTTCTCTGATCTCCATCGAGGTGTGGTGACTGTCGCTTCTTGTGCATCGGTGAGTTAGCCGAGTCTGGACGGTGCGGCCCTGGGGTGATGAATTTCCCAGCCAGAATGCCGATCGCATCAGTGCGTAAGCCATGAACACCGGCTTGGACATCCAGACCCCTGCTCTTCTTGATCTGGGACAGGGAGACAGAGGAGGCTGTCCCAGGACATCCCGCAGGTTAGTAGCCTCAGTTTCCCCAGCATCCGGGCCCCTCCAGGCCTTTCTCCCAGTCTCCTTTCTTGCCCCTAGCTGTGTGCTGGCCCCTCCTTCTGGGCCACAAAAAGCTCTGTAGACAGACATTGTGTGCCGTTTGCCAACACAAGCGCCCAGGCACACAGAGGGCCGAGGGAGAGGCCGTCTGCTCTTTCCTTTCACACAGACCTTTGCTTTCTCCTTTCAGTCTCCCCTTGCTCTGTCTTTGAACATGCATACAAAAAAAAAAAAAAAAAAAAAAAAGCAGTTGCTAATTAGAGCAAAAGAATGAGGGTGAGCTTGGAAAAGGGACACAGTAGAGAGGCCAGCCCCTGTGCAAATCAGCCTGCTTTTATAGCCGGGGAGGAAAGGGGCAGGGAGGGGGCCCCCAAGGCTTCTTCTTCAGAATGGCAGAGAGGGGCTTTGTCCTAGCCTCTCACTAAAAAAGGGGCGGGGGACAAAACGTGGCAGGACTTCTTGTGAACTCCACCACACAGACCTCTACCTACCCTAGCCTGGCTTCTTGTCTTTTTGACCCCCGCAATCCCACAACCACCCAGTTGGCAAGAGTCTCCATTTGGGGGACGTGGAAGTGTGTCCTTTCCTTGACGATTTTTGTTCTAGCTGCTAGAGAGTGACCAGTCGGAGGGGCTTGTCTTCCCAGGCAGGGCTGACTTCACCCTGCAGGAGCCGCCGAGGCTCCAGGAAGAAGGCCCTGCTGGGGAACTGACCCCCAACAACTGGAGACTTTCTTTCGGGGCCCTTCCCCCCTTTGCACACTCTCTTCTTCTTGCTTAACGGCTTGGTTTTTTCCCCCCTGATTTGCACCCATGTCATTAGGTTTGCCGCACTCACACCCACTGTGGTGCATGATGCGTGTGAGGGTCGGTGTGTGGTCACGGGGGCAGCAGCTAGTTTGAGGACCGGCCCTGTTCTGACCTACTTGGTGGTCACAGCAGCTTCCAGACGCTCAGCTACCAGGGCCGAGTTGCCGCATGGCAGTTCCGCCCTGGCGCATTCAGCGAGGTCACTCTGAAGGCTTGGGGTGCTCAGAAGACCAGCTTTGGAGAACTCTCTGCCTGGACTGGCAGGGGTCCCTCAGGAATGTGACCTCTCGAGAGATGCCTTTTCTCCAATTGCAAAGTGAATGGACTAAAGGCCCAGATAGATAACAAATTTAAAGTTAAGGCCCTGTGTATTAAAAAAAAAAGAGAGAGAGAGAGAGATACTTTTCTGATTTCTGAGGAGTGTAAACAGGGCAGCGAAAGCCTCACCGTGGTAACAGATTGGTGTTAACTCATCTGAGAGGCAGAAAGGAAAAAGACAGAGAACCTGGGAAGAGAGGGTTATAATTAGCTGATTCTCTTCCCCATCACTGGAGTGCTTTAAGGTGATGGTTACGCCTGAGAGGAGAAAAACAAACTGCTGGAATCTGTTGGGGGAAGTACTTTGGGATTCGGCGATAACGTCTCCAAAGTAGACTTGCCTCTGACACGTAGATATGGCTCCCTGGAACCTCGATGCAGCCGGGCTCAGCTCTGGCCAAGGAACTCTCTAGAAAACGAGGGCATAAGCCCATCTACTCTGCTGTTAAGAAAACAGCCGTAGATGTGGGGGTTGTTCAGAGCTGACGGCAGGGTCACCTGGGGTGGCCAGTGTTTACAGGAGAGTGACTTCTCAGGTGCCCAGGACTGCTGTATGTTCAATGGTGATGAATCTGGCTGAGCTCCTGTTTACAGGAACAAATTGTATGGTAATCTAATGGAGGGGGGCGGTCTTAGCAAGAATCTTGGCACACTGAAAAGGTCTACTTTTTTTTTTTTTTTGCGGTACTGGGGATTGAACTCAGGGGCATTCTACCTCCGAGCTATACCCCCAGCCCTATTTTTTATTCTTTATTTTGAAACAGGGTCTCACTAAGTTGCGGAGTGCCTCATTAGGTAGCTGAGGCGGGCTGCGAACCTGGATCCTCCGGTCTCAGCCTCCCAAGTGCTGGGATTACAAGCATGTGCCACCACGCCTGGCTCTACTTTTTAAGTAGATGTTGGTGTTATCAACTTTTTTTTTAAATTACGGAACAAACCTGTGGGTAATTTTTCTATCTATATTTGGTGCTGGTTGTGTTAAAGCATCTGAGAATTGTGGAAAGGGTGTAGTGAATTTACAGAGATCCAGTAAATATTAAGAAGGCTTATGTAACATGATCTCTGTCACGAGTACCTAGAGGAGCTTAAAGGAAAGTCTCTGAAGGTTGCAGAAGCCACCCAGGTGGTGAGGGCCTGAATGAGACACTCACTCAGTTCTCTGATGTGGGAACAACTGGCTATCGCAGATGATGACAAATGAACTTCAACCTGAACCTTTAAACGGAAGTTAACCCAAAATGGATCATTGACCTAAATGTAAACCGTGAAACAGTAAAACTTAGAGAAGACAGCAGATATGGCTGTCCAGTGTGCCTTGCGAGACTGAATTCCTGTTTTAAAATGTAATTTTTGTGAATTTCGATTTTATAGTGCCTGTAGTACTTGCCTCCCTTTGCTCTCGAACCTGCCATTGTTAGTCGTTGAACAGGAAATTTGACTTCTATTTGTGGTCAGTTTTATGGATTCTTAACACATATATAGATTTGGGTAACCATGGTGACAATCGGGATCCAGAAGCACTCCCTCTGCTATCCCTTTCTGGCCACCTTCTCCTCACCCACTCAACCAAAGACCTATTTTTTCATGTAAGTCTGTTGTCTTTTTAAGTGAAACGCTACACCATGCCAACCTTTTGAGACCTGCTTCTTCCTCTCAGCATAACGTCTGTGAGATTCATCCGAACTGTTGATTTTTCAATCCAGCCTTCTTTTTTGCTGTGTAGTATTCCCCTGTATGGACGCACTGCTTTTTAATGTATCCATTCACATGCTGAAGAATATTTGGATTATTTCCAAATTTTGGTGATTCTAAGTAAAGTAGCTGTAAACATTCTCTATAGGTTCTTGCATGGCCAGAACTTTTCTATTTCTCTCGGGCAGATACCCAGGAGGGAGCTTACTGGGCCACACAGGAATTGCATATTTAACTGTCACTGCTTTTCAGAGTGCTCTACTGTTTTGCATTGCAACTAAAACATGTAACAGTTTTAGTTGTTCCACATTCTTGTCAGCATTTGGCATTATCAGTATTTTTATTTTAGCTATTCTACTAGATACATCATAATATCTCATGATAGGCTTTAATTTGCATTTCTCTGGAGAATATGACATTGAATAACTTTCTTATGCCTATTTGTTGTATGTTTATCCTCTCTAGCGAAATGTCCAAGATTTCTGCCCAGGGTTTAATTTGGTTATTTGTTTCCTTACTATTGAGTTTTGAGAGTTATTTGTATATTTTAGATAGAGGTCCTTTTGCTGAATATATGATTTGCAAATACTTTTTCCAATCTGTATTTATCTCTTTATTCTCTTAATGTCTTTCATAAAGTAAGCATTTTAAATTTTGATGAAGTCCAGTTAGCCCATTTTGCTTTCCCAGTTTTATCCAATCAATGTCTTTCTCAGTTTTTCCAAGTCTTGCCCAATACTTCTTTGCCTCAACTTGGCACAAAAGTTTTCCCTTCTATTATTTTGTCAAAGTTTTACAGTTTCATGTTTTATGTTTAGGTCTATGACCCATTTTGCATTAACTTTTAAAAATTTTTTTGTTTTATTTATTTATATTTTTGTGGTACTAGGGGCATTCTTCCTCTGAATTACATCCCCAGCCCTTTGTTTTATTTATTTGTTTATTTTTTGTGGTACTGAGGATTGAACTCAGGGGCATTCTACCTCCGAGCTACACCCGTAGCCCTATTTTTTATTCTTTATTTTGAAACAGGGTCTCACTAAGTTGTGGAGTGCCTCACTAGGTAGCTGAGGCTGGCCGAGAACCCGGATCCTCCAGTCTCAGCTTCCCAAATGCTGGGATTACAAGTGTGCACCACCACGCCTGGCTTCCCAGCCCTTTTTATTTATTTATTTATTTTTGTTGTTGTTATTTTGAATTAGGGTCTTACTAGGTTGATGAGAGCCTTGATATATAGTTGAGTCTACTCTCAAACTTGCCACATCCTTCTATCTCAGCCTTCCAAGTACTAGGATTACAGGCTTGCCCCACCACGCCCAGCTCCGTTTTGTATTCACTTTCGCTTAAGGTCTGAGGTTCAGGTTCAGGTTCATTTTATTATCATCTTGACAATGATGACTAATTGTTGCAACATCAGAGAGCCGTGTGGGCTTCTCCCTTCCCTCTTTTAGACCTTTACCTGCTCACTGCCTTCTCAGTGCCCCCTGTACTGACCACCGTGTCCCAGTGTGGACCACCCTCCCCAGCCTCCTACTGCCTGCTCCTGCTTTATTCTCTGCATGGAACTTGTCATCTCAAATATAGGGTGCCTGTAGTACTTGCCTCTCTTTACTTGGATGTAGGCTACATGAAGGTAGGGATCTTTGAGAAAGAGAGAGAGAGAGAGAGAGAGAGAGAGAGAGAGAGAGAGAGAGAGAGAGAGAGAGAATATGAATATGAATGTGTGTGGAAGGAGAGAGTGCTCGCTAACTGATGCATCCAAATGATTAGCAAGTGTATGGAGAAGGAAGAGGGGGTCCCCTAGGCCATGTGGCCACAAAAGAAGGCCAGGGCACCTGGTGGAACTGCGAGGCTAGCAGCAGCTCTCAGATGGGGCTCAGACACCCCACAACCACCCCACAACACATGCTCATCGGGCAGAACAGGTTTGTCCAAGGTAAAGGCTCAGGAGCCCCGCCATACCCCCCCGCCCACCCTATTGTTTGAGGCTCTTAAGAACTTGAGCAATTAATCCATTCTCCTCTCTCGGTCTTAAAGTATTTGTTCCCTGAAATTTAAGCTTTATCCCATTCTCACCCTTACATTTCTTGAATGAAAGAAGGCGCTCTAATGCCCTGGGAAAAGTATCTTAAATTCGAATCGGCCCTCCACCCTGGGCGTTAGAAGCGACTCTGAGATGAGGTAGTGGGGCAGGACAGAGAGGGAATGAGGGGGGATCCGTTTAGGGGGCAAAGGCGGCTGGAAGGGCAACTTGCAACTGGCTAAGAGTGCTTCAGTGCCAGGGACGAGGCTTAACTCATCTGGAATGAGGCCCAAGGACTCCAAGAAGCAAACAGCACCATGATGCTGAGCGACCAGAAGAAAAGAGAAGAAATAAACCGGGCTGGGGATTAGTGGATTCATATTCCCTTGCAAGGAGAGGCCCTTCTTTTCCCTGAGACCTTACTCACCCCGAGTCTCAGTCTCCTCTCCTCATGGATGACGTCACTCTGCCCAGGGCCTCTCTAGTAGCAGGTGGAGTGTACCCATGGTAGTCTCCCTGTAGTCGGCCCTGGAATTCTTTTTAGCAAGGGCTAGGGGGGGTGATAGTCTGGTTGGGTGAGTGGGGAGGGACCTATCTGAGCCCTTGGAGGCGTGTTTACACAGCAAGCATACTGCTCTTAAAGTGAATGTTTTTATTTATTTATTTATTTTTATTGGTGCATTGTAAGCATACATCTTTGTGAGGTACAAGCTGGTAGAGGCATACATGCACACATCTCTCATTTAACCCTTCCCCAATTCCCGCCCCACTCCTTCTCCCTCCCTCCTTCTCAGGTTGATTGACTTTGATATGTTTGTGAAAGTCCATCATGTGCATTAGGGTGTCTCTCCTCCCCCATCACCTTCAGTTAAGTCACTTTCTTTGTTCATCTAAGGTTTCTCCTTCTTCATCTGGAGACCCTCCTATGCCCCATCTTCTCCCTAGCATCCGCATATTAGGGAGAACATATGTTTTTTTTTACTCTTTGTGACTGACTAATCTCATTTAACATAATGTTTTCCAGTTGCATCCATTTCCCTGCAAATGGCATGATTTTGTTCTTCTTTATGGCTGAGTAAAATTCCATTGTGTATATATCCCATAGTTTTGTAATCCATTCATCTGCTGATGGACATCTTGGCTGGTTAAAGTGAATGTTCGTTTGGCTTGTGGGGCACAAAAGGGTATAGGATGGGTGGGGGGGCTACTGTGTCTTTCGGGCCCTGATTGGTGAGGACTGGTGGGAAGCATTTGCAAAAGTTACTGGTCCTTCTCCTTCCTTGATGCAGGAGAACTATCCCTTCCCCAGCTTCCACTCCCTCTGGTCCCAAAGTAACGTCTCACAGGTCTAGCAGGTTCCTGGCAAGCGGCACTACCATTTGACCATCTCTGCAAAGCCAGCTCCGGGCCTGTTGGAATCAGTTCACATTCTGCATTTCTTCCCAGAAAAAGCCAACTACATTGTCTCCTATTTCTGTCTTGTTTGTATCGCTGGATGGACCAAGTCAGCTATTTTTTCCCTGTTGATAAACGTGTTTCTGTTCAGTAGGCATAGCTGCTGGTTTTGAGTCATCAGACCTACGAGGGTGAGGGGAATTCCACTTGTAATAGTTCTTAAGTTATGCTTTAATGAAGATGCTAGTTAATACTCGTAATAATTCACAGAAAAGAAACCCAAGTAGAGATGGTTGAAATGTCTTCCTTTGTCTTTTTTTTTTTTTTAAGACTGTTACCAGCTTGAACAGAGGTCTTAATTACAGTTCAGAAACAGAAATTCGCAAAGTCTGAGAATTACCTCTACTCTCTGTGGACCAGTCCTGGTGGCCACACCTGCTCCCTGGGATCCTCTTGGGGAAGATCTGCCAAGGGGAGATTGGGTCTTCTCATCTGAGCCCCCTTCCCTTCCTCCCCCTTTTTTGCTTCCCCTTCAAAGAATCCTTGTTGTGGGCTAGCGCTGTGCCCAGGGCTTCTTAGCCACACAGAGCACCTGGGTCTTTGGGGTCTTTCTCTGTGAATATAAATATGTATTTTAAGAGGCAATGTTCAAACAGGGTTACAGAAATTATGGCACGACTTAAATGTTTGCACTCAATAAATAAGTGCTTTTGCCGGGCGTGGTGGCACACACTTGTAATCCCAGTACTTGGGAGGCTGAGACAGGATGATGGCAGGTTCGTGGCCAGCCTCAGCTACTTAGTGAGGCCCTCCGCAACTTAGTGAGACCCTGTTTCAAAATAAAGACTAAAAATTAGGACTGGGGGTGTAGCTTGGAGGTAGAATGCCCCTTAAGTGCTTTGGATGCAGAAAGAGCCCTGGAGGAGTGATAGAATATGTTCGTGGAGCTGTCCCAGAGGTCAACTGCTTGGATCATGGGGCAGTTTGGAGTGGTGGATGGACTTCTTGACTCTGTCCTGGAAGTGTATTTTGCTGAGTATGAATGTAAGGCCTTTATTGAATGGGACGCCTCCAGGTGGTCCTCCTTACCTTCCCCGTGACAGTCTTGCTTGGCTCTTGAGTCTGGGTGGGTGGGCTGCTCAACCAAGATGGGTCCCTTGTGCACCTGCGTGTCCAGACCAGGTGACAGAAACATTGGAGTCTGGTTCAGAGGACTGGTATATCTGACGCCTGTTGGGCTGGGGTTGCTGGGCAGCTGGGTTAGGGAATGTGTCACCTGCAGGAGCCCTGGTCATGCTACTCCTGTGGTTCCAGGATGCTCGTGAGCATGTGGGTACCCAGACACTCAGCACTGCAGCTCATTCCGAGGGAGGCACACAGTGAAGAAGGGACTGTTTTCTCTGGCTGTGCGCACTGGCACCCTCGCCTTCCCCAGGAATAGGACAGAGCACAGGGATCCTGATGGTGAAGGGCAGGGTTGATCCCCAAGGTCTAAAGTAAGTTCCTAGCTTACTTTAGAAAGCAATGCTCCTTGCTGGGCTGGATGTGGCTTTGTTACAAAGTCCTCGCATAGCATGCATCGCAAGGTCCTGGGCTGATCTTGCAAAAGGGAAGGGAAGGGAAGAGAAGGGAAGGGAAGGGAAATCAAGACTCCCTGCTTCTACATTTTGGGAAGGTCAGCTCTGGCTCTGGCAGAGGGAAGGGAGCTGAGCAAGTAGAAGCTCTCCTTGTCTGTATTCTGATCTTAAAAAAGAAATTATCTGAGCAGAGTCAAAATGCCCAAGGGTGATGGGAGCAGGTCAGAGCAGGGGTTGTTAGAAAGCCTAGGGAGAAAACAAGTCCCGAACGCTCAGTTCCAGGAGAAGCTCTGCAGCCCCAGGCTCCCAGGCCTGATCTGGTAGCGTGGCTAATCCATTTAGGGAGGTCCTGGGAAGGCTTGGTTTGACTTGGAAAACAAGGGCTGGAGGGAAGGTCTTCAGAGAGTGCTTTAGAGCTGTGTCTAGTCTGGAGGAGGAAGGTGTCTCCTCTCTGCTCTTACCCTTTCCTCAGCCGCAGAGGTCTCTCACCAAACCCTAGATCCAGATTCATCGTCCTAAGTCCCAGACTGAGCTAGTTGCACCCGTAATCAGAAACCGAGAGCTCCCCACTGCCTCCAGGATTCCGAGCACATCGTAGACACGCAATCGAGGGTGCGCACATACACGAGCACACCAACCGGCCCAAACCCAGCTGGGTTAAAAGTGTAGACTCGGGGACCAGACTGCCTGGCTTTGAGCTCCACAGCTACCATCTACCGCCTGTGTGACCTTGGGCAGGTTACTTTGCGTTTCTGAGCCTTGGTTTCCTCAGCTGCTAAGAAAGGCAGAGCTGCAGTCTGCTTCCTGGGGTGCTTGTAAGCATTAAATGAATTGGCACTTGCAAAGGGCTCCCAGTACTGCTGGCCCTCCGCGAGCATTCAGTACGTATTCCTTGCTGTAATCCATGAGTCTCACGCACAGCAGGCTGTACCTCCTGTCTGTCTCACTACTTCGGCTCCAACAGTCCAAATTTTAAGTCTCACCAATGTCAAAGGCCTACCTAATCTCGTGTGTGTGTGTGTGTGTGTGTGTGTGTGTGTGTGTGTGTATGTTTTACTGGAGATTGAACCTAGGGGCATTCTACCTCTGAGCTACACTCCTAGCCCTTTTTATTATTATTATTATTATTATTTTTGTGGTACTGGGGATTGAACCCAGGGGCATTCTACTTCTGAGCTACACTCCCAGCCATTATAATAATAATAATAATAGTTATTATTATTATTATTATTATTATTATTATTATTATTTTGCAGTATTGGGGATTGAACTCAGGGGCCTTCTACCTCCAAGTTATATCCCCAGCCCTATTTTTTATTATTTATTTTGAAACAGGGTCTCACTAAGTTGCAGAGGGCCTCACTAGGTAGCTGAAGCTGGCCACAAACCCACATCCTCCCATCTCAGCCTCCCGAATGCTGGGATTACAAGCGTGCGCCACCACGCCTGGCTTTATTTTATTATTTTTTAAAATTTCCAAACAGGGTCTTGCTGAATCACAGCACGGGGGCCTCAAACCTGCCGTCCTCCCGTCTCAGGCTCTCCATTAGTGGGATTACAGGGGCGCGCCACCAGGCCTGGCTAACTCCTATGTCTTTTTTATACAGGGTTTTTAATTTCCTTTTCCAATGTCAGCTGGACATCATAATTGCCTCATGGAGCATTGTTTATTTGTTTCCTCCTTTGGGCCTCGCCCCCAGGGTCCTATGACAGACAGACACATGGCTTCCGCTGGGGTCAGCAGCCTGGCACTGCCTCATTCCTGGGCATTCCGGCAGCACTGCTGTTTCCTGCAGCGGGAGAGGCCTCGGTACCTCAGCCCTGGTCCAGCTCCCTGGGCTTTGGCCCTCATCGTCCTGCTTCCTTCTCTTCTCTACTCCCCCTCCCCTCCGCCCCGCCAAGGCTGGCCTCCCTGTTTCTCCTTCTCCTCCTCTCTCTCCACCTCTTCCCTTTTGATTCTCCTTGTTCCTCTGACCTCCCGCACCTCTCTCTTAATGAGAACTTTCACACATCATATTGATTGGGAGTTTTAAAAAAGCCGGCATTGATTTTTTTTTCTGGGGGACATTTCATGATCTTATTTTTAAATGTAGGAAGAAAGCTGTTTCAAAAGCTGTTGACTTTGTTCTATTGAGTTAGGGAGTCGATGTTGGAAACTCTTTTCCGGAGACTGGGAGCGCTCGGGGACCTCAGATGCCACATCTAATGAGCCGGGGGTCAGGACTGCCCTCCCTCTTGCAGGCCTGAGTCTGGTGGCAAAGAGCCGGGGGCAGGGGGAGGCGTGGCAGGACTGGCCTGGATTTGAGGATAAGGCTGAAGAGCTGAAGAGCGTGTGTGGAGAGAGAGGAAGATGAAGCAGAAATAATGAGGGTTGCGCAGGAGTGAAGGGCGGGCTTGAGGAGAAGCCCGGGTGGGAATTTGCTGGCGAGTCTCCAGCTCTGGCTGCTCTGGCACCAGGGACCGTTTCTGGGATCGAGTTGTCTCTTCCCACACGGAGCACGTCTTGACCTAACGCTTGCTCTGTGTGTCTGGCCCTGTACCAAAGGCTTCACCGATGTGATCGAATCTGATCCTCCTAACAATCTCGGGAGGCGGGTCACGTCATTTGCACCTCGCTTTATGGGTAAGAAGAATCATAGGAATAGATTAAAGTTAGTGAAGGACAGCGAGTTGGTTTTTTTTTTTTTTTTTAAGATTGTTTGCAAAGATAGGATAATAGACCAGGGAGGGCAGAGTGAGGGGGGAAAAGGCAATATCATACCTAACAGGAAAGCGTGTGGGTGTGCATATATGTGCATGTGTGTATGTGTCTATGTGGGCCTGTGTGTAGGCTGCATTAAGTCTTTTGGGTAGGAGGCTGGATACATATAAATAAACCAACAGGTAATCCCAGTCCTTGGGAGGCTGAGACAGGAGGATTGCAAATCTGAAGCCAGCCTGACCACCTTAGCGAGACCCTGTTTCAAAATAAAAAAAATAAGACTAGAAGCCAGGTGTGGTGGCGCATGCTTGTAATCCCAGCATTTGGGAGGCTGAGACCGGAGGATCCGAGTTCGCGGCCAGCCTCAGCTACCTAGTGAGGCCCTCCGCAACTTAGTGAGACCCTGTTTCAAAATAAAGAGTAAAAAATAGGGCTGGGGGTATAGCTCGGAGGTAGAATGCCCCTGAGTTCAATCCCCAGTACCGCAAAAAAGAAAAAAAAAAAAAAATAGGGCTGGGGGTATAGCTCTGAGGTAGAATGCCCCTGGGTTCAATTCCCAGCACCAAAAAAAAAAAAAAAAAAAAACTGGAGATGTAGCTCAGTGGTAGAACCTCCACCCCTGGGGTCAATCCCCAGTTCCACAAAATGAATGAATGAGTGAATATATACATAAACCATTGAAATCAAGGGACTGGTGCGGATATTGGGTGCTAGGGAGGAAATGACAAGCAGGTGAAGGTTCTGATGCTCACGGGAGGGGTATATGGTTGCTCCAGGTCTGACCCTCACCCCCCCATCCACGGGCTCCGCAGTCATCGCAGGGAACACCTCCCCCCCGTACGTTCATAGGGCTCGTCTGACTCTAGCTCCTGGACGAGGGCTGAGAGAAGGGGCCCAGGGCACAGCTGGACACACACAACAGCTCCTCTGGGCACCGCAGCGTGGCCCACCCTGGCAACCCAGGGCGGCAGCAACTCACCTGGCTGGACGAAGGTCGCATTCATCACAGAGCCGAAAGGCAATCAGACCTTCTGGAGGTAGCGACCCAGAACCTTTGGCTGCTTGCTGACTTTCTAATATCGTCAAAGATAAATCTAATTTTGTTACAGAGCAATTGGCCTTTGGCTCCCTCATCCTCGTTCCCCCCTCTCACCTGGCTGGATTCCACTTCTTAGATCCCAGCTTTGAAACCACTTTGTCCGGCGTGCAGTCACCCCTCTCCTCCTGTGCGCCTGTAATATCCATCGCAGCTCAGACTTTTCTCCTGTAACACCATGTATACCTTGGAAACAATCTTTCATGCAAAATTGTCCTCGAAAATAACAGCGCTTGCGGAGAGCAAGGAATGGTGCGGGCTTCTGGTTCAACACGCGCAGGACTTTGTAACAGCGCAAAGGGAAGCAGCGAGCGTAACACAAACGGCAGCCCAGACAAATCTCTTTCAGGATTTGCTCCCAGTCTCCCTGTAGGTGGGGTCTTGTGGCCCTGAACCCTGGGGCTCTGCCTCCTCCTTGGACATGTAGGGACCGAAGGACACTTACTTCTAGTGGAGAACTGGTTTATCAAAATTCAAAATCTGGCCATTTTTATTTTCTACTCTATCTCAATAAACCTGGAGGAAACCCCTTGCACCACGCATTCCAACACTAGGAAAAAACGTCTCCGTAGCTGCCTCTTCTGCGTTCCCACCTTCGTGCTTAGGGCCTCTGAACCAGCCAGACCGAGCACTGAGAGAGGCACTCGGGGAGGCTGTCTGCTTGTGCTTCACGTTTGACAAGGCGCCGTGGCTGCAAAGAATGTTCCAGAAAACCCCCAGCTCCCAGCTGAGCCTTCCAGCACACTCGTGCTCCGAGGAGGAGTGGAGGGCCTCATCCAGCCTCCGACTTCTCATCCTGCATTCCTCTAACACCAAGCCATCCAAGAACCCCCACCATGGCAGACCCCCCCCCCCAAAAAAACACTTGATCCTCCCAGAATGACAGCAAGACCCGGGGGTTGCTGGCAGGTCCTCCCCCAGTGACGGAGCGGGACGCCCTCTCGTCCCTTTCCTTCCAGCTCTTCACCCCTGTGTCTCACTGTCATCCTGACCCCTTTCAGTCTTCTCTAGGGTCAAGGTCCACCCGGGATCCCCCCTCCCCCCAGTTCGATCGTGGTTCTGATTTTGATCGGGGTGGGGAGGGCCCTCAGCAGGTTCATCCTCTGTGTCTCTCCCCCAACTTCCTCCTCTCTGATTTCTCTCTTCTTCTTCCTTCCCCACTTTTGGAAGGATGGGCTTTCCTCTCCCCCTAAGACTCCTCCTGAGCCCTCCAGTTGTTCTCCGGGCAAGAATAGGAGAGTCCGACCCCAGGGGACATTGGACGCCACTGTAAGCCCTTTGCCAGGGGCTGAAGCAGAGCCTACGGAGGAGACCCTTGCCCGGCGGCCCCTCGCCAGGTTTCTTCCCATGAGCCCGTCTAGAGCATCTTCAGACAGCAGGGTTGACACTGGAGGAGTAGGTAACCTCTTTCCCTCGCCCATCAGCCTGTGGCTGCCTCAGCCCGCCCTGCCTTGGCAGGCAACTGATTGTGGAGCCTCAGAAATGAGAGACCGAGGTGTCCCCGCCTTCCCCTCCCGTCCCTGTGTCCCTGTTCTCCTCCACAAGCTTTGCAGTTCACACATTTGTCACCCTGCTGCCGGAGACCTCTCCCTTCCTCTCCCCTCCCCTAGACCACCGCCGCTGGCTCCTCTCTGTTCTCCCTGACTCCTGATCTGGCCCTCCATGAATCTTCCATGCAGCTGTTCCAGGGTTTATCCCCCCAAAGCAAAGCTGGTCCTGTCCCCCCGAGAGGGACCTTCCTTTGGGTTTCTCCATCACTCCCAGGATCAGGTCTGAAATCGCCTGCCTTCTGGCCACGCGGTGCTAAGGGGTCCCAGAACCACGGCTAATCCTTCAGACCTCCACGCCGAGTAAGTTCGTGGCCCCCCTCCTGGGTTTCCTTCCTCTTGGGTGTGCTCAGATGGCGCTTCCTAAGCCTTCCCTGTCTAAGCCCCGGAGGCATGGCGATAGCTCTCATACCCTGCCCCCAGTGCTCTGTGAGCACTCATCTCCAGGGGCATCTGTCACGCTGAGCAGGCAGAGTGCGCTGTCTCCCCTGGCCCTCCCAGGAGACCAGGAAGAGGGCAGGACACCCTCCAGGTGCCTCCAGCACCAGGCACAGTGGCCAGTGGCGGCATGACAAGGGGCTCATTAGAGATGCCTTGAATGAATGAATGGATGAATGGATGAATGAGAGGGCGGGCTGGGAACTACCCAACAATGAGAAAGGTGGTGACTTTACTGCCATCTGGGTGCAGAGGGGTAAAATAGAACTGGCCTTCTGAGTTTTCCTCCGCCACGGAAACCGTGCCGTCCCTACCGAGTGGCTCCGGGGTCCTCGGTCCTGGCGTCTAGAAGCCAGGCAGTCACTCAGGACTTCTGACCCCGGCTTATGGCTTATGAGAGCCCTCAAGGAAGGAAACTCCAGGTGCTGGAGGATTAGTCTCTGCAAAAAAGAAATAGTCTCGGTTTATATTTGGAATGGTACAGTAGCTTCTACCTTGTGATGTGACTGACAGAAGAAGTGTATTTAAGCTATTTTTAACCTGGAATATTAGGGAGAAGAAATCTAGTGATTAGATCTTTGGAAGCTATTGTGTGTGTGTTTTTAAAACTTTGGTAAAGGAGCATGTATAAAAGATTGATATGTTTCAATTCTGCCTGTAACTTTAGACTTTTGTTCAGAAGGAGTCCATTGTCTTCAGAAAGAGGCAACCAAGGAGATGTGTGTGTGTGTGTGTGTATGTGTATGTGCATGCCTGTGTGTATGTGTATATGTGTGTGTGTATGTGTATATGTGTGTGCATGTGTTTGCATGTGTGTGTATGTGTGTATATGTGCGTGTGCGTGCATGTGTGTCTATGTGTATATGTGTATGTGCGTGTGCGTGCACGTGACTCACTCCACTCTCCACAAACAGCTTAAGATTATGTTCTTTACTTCAAGAAAGCATTTTAGAAAGGCCTTCTTTCACCCCATTGACGAGAACAATAAGCATTTGTGCAAAGTTGAGCAAGCTGCGCTTTCCTATTTATTTTTCAAATAATCTCGTGAGGAAGTTATTGCTGTGATGATTATCTCTGTTTTGTAGAAGCAAAAAAAAAAAAAAAAAAAGAAATGAGCGGTTGAGTGACCAACCCAGTACTCTCTCGTTGGGTCACAGGTGGTAGGTGGTTTTTGAGTCCAGACTTTCCTTCCCTTCTTTCTCTAGACCACGTTTTGTCATTGATAACCTTGATAGCCAAATGAAAGAGTCCTTGGGGCTATCCCTACCTTGCAGCATTGGGGCTCTTAAGGGGCAGGATTGTGCTTTGGCATCCTTCTGTCTGGGCCTCGGCTGTGAGCTTTGAATGGCTGGGAGACGGGAACATCTGGAAGCTTCTCACATGCCTGGCACCTGGGCTGGGATGATGACCAGCAGAACTCAGCTGAGGCTGTCGACTGGAGTCCTTACAGGTGTCCTCTCCAGGTGGCTTGAGTTTCCTCCTCCAAGCAGGTGGCCTCTGGACAATTGGACTTTTACATGGTACCTCAGGATCCCCAAAGAGAATGTTCCAGCAAATAAGGCAGAAGCTACATGACTTGTATGACTTATTCTCAGGATGTGCCTATCATTAGTTTTGCCGCAGCTCATCGGTCAAAGAAGTCATAAGCACACATAGACTTAGGAGGAAGGGATATAGTCCCTGTCTGTCAGTGGGAGGGTGTCAAGAATGTGTAGCTATTTTTAAAAAACCCGTAACAGGCTATTTCTCTTCTGACTGGATCGATCTAGGTTCAGTGCTATCTGGGAGAAATGGGATAAGCAAGATAATCTCTAAAGAGACTCTCTGGCAGTGGAATCTAATAATATCCTAAATGTCTCCATCATCAGGAGAAGAGAAGCCTTCCAGAGGGTTCCACTTTTAGTTCTCTCTGGCAGTAGCAGGTTAGAGAAGTGGTGTCCTTTGCCATTCTCCATGGGGGTAAAGACTCGATGCATATGTTTTAAGTTAAGGTGAATTCTTCGGCACCTGGCTGGTCCTAGTGCTTAAGGGTTGTACGGCTTGAGGATTCTCTGCCTGCTGCTCATGAGCCGTAACACTGGGCCCCGTTGGAGGGAGAACTTTTCATCTGGCATAATCCTTCCGAGTAAAAGTACTGAGAACCTCCGTGGGAGTTCAAAGCACTCTATCCATGAGCTCAAAGGGTTCCCCTCCTTTAAGGCTAGATCAGGGAGATGAGCACAGGGCGGGGAGGGCATCAGACCTTGCAGGTCACCCTTGCTGTGCCATGCCACTGCTGATTCGCTGGGGTCTCCTGAAACCTGTGTTGACTATCTGGTTCCTTTTTGGTAACTCCAGATGGCACCCAATGACCCTTCTTACCTCATTTCCCACACCTCTTGCCGGCACTCCAGCCATGCTGGATCTCTGTCGTGGTATCTAAGCCCTTTGTATTTATACCAGTCAGCATGAGCTAAGCTGTGCTGCAGTAACACACATTCCTCAAATTTTAGTGCCTTCAAACCGTCGAGGCTTATTTACCCCTCACCTTGCATGTTCATCATGGGGTGGCAGGGCGTCTGTCCCCTGTCATTGATAGTCATCTGGCAGAGGGAGGGGAGACTCTGCACAGTCTTGCATCCGTAATTAAATGCCCTGGTTTATAAGGTCACGCATTATTTCTGATCGTGTCTGCATTAGCTTTCCATTGTCGTGATGAAAGAATTGAGATAAACAACTCCTAAGAAAAAAAAAAAGATTTATTTTGGTGGAAGGAAGATTTATGGTTGAAGAGGCTTCAGCTAGTGGTCACTTGCCCCCACCTCTCTCCGGAGCTGTGATGGGGTAGCGAATCATGGCGGGGAGCTTATTGTGGAGCACAGCTACTAACCTTATAGCAGCCAAGAAGCGGGAAAAAGGGAGAGGAAGGGGCAGTGGTTGCCGTATCCCCTTCAAGGGCACTCCCCCAATAGGTTCTGCCAACTTTGAATAGCTCCAGGGCCTTTAACGTATGGAGCTCATGACGATCTCACATTGTTCAGTACTAAACTTATGGCCTCACTCAATCTCAAAACAGGAAATAAAGTTCTACCATGTGCCTAGAGCAGAGCTAGAAAAAAAAAAAAAAGGCAAATTGAATAGAGTACTGCATGACTACCATAATGCTCTCATTAAGACGGCCTCTTTGCCCTCACCTGAGAATGCCCTTTTCTCTTCTGTACAATTTCCTTCATGCACCCATGCCTGCATACGTCCATGTGCCCACCCAGCTCTCCATCGAATGTTTGGTGAATTTCTGCCCTGGGCCGAGGTGTGGTACTAGGTGCTAAGCATAGGGGATGACAGGGTTCGTCTGGAGAAGGCCGCGGTGGTATTGGAGTTGTCCAGAATCTATACTACTTTTTCAGGCTGTAGCTCACCGTAAAGACAGCCAGTATTAGTGGATCCTTCCTCAATAATAAACCATTGATGGTTATTATTTAATTACTGTTGAGCCCTTTAAGCCAGACACTTTAAGAGTTTGATTTAACCCATACTAAAACTTTGAGTGGTAGGCTATATATATTGTGCCATTTACAGATGAGTAAGTAAATTTGGCCTCCCAGGGATTAAGTTACTTACCCAACGTCACACAACTGTAAGCGGTTGAGTCTAGGTTTAAATTTGGACTGAGTCCAAGTCCTTAGTCCTCAAGGACTATATTACGCTTATCTTTTTTGTGTATGTGTGGTACTCGGGATGGAACCCACGGGCATTCTGTCTCTGAGCTACACCCCTGAGCCCTATTTTTTTTTTTTTTTTTTTTGAAACGAGGTATCGCTAAGTTGCTGAAGACCTTGCTAAGTTGATGAGGCTGAGGCTGGCCTTGGACCCGCGATCCTTCTGTCTCAGCCTCCAACTCCTCGGATGACAGGCATCCGCCACCATCCTCAGCTCACACTTTGTCCCCGCAGCTGTCCATCTGGAAGCAAGAGGATTATCCTCTGTCGTTGCACCCTGAACACTTAGAAGGCAGGGGTCATTTCCAGTGAGTTCTGATCATTGGATTCCTTATTGATAAATTAAGGAAGGGGGCGTAGAGGGAGGGAGGAAGGGAGGGATGAAAAGATCGAGGAAAGGGGAGAAGGAGAGAGGAGAAAGGAATGGAGGGGGAGAGGAGAGAGGAGTGTATTCTATTAACATAGCATGAACTGAACGTCTTTAGGGTGGTGCATGGCTGTGCGTGAGAAGGCAGGGAAAAGCTCAGCTCCCGAAGAAAGGCATTCTGGAAAGTGTTACTGCTGCTCTTATAACCTGCGAGTCAGCCTCGTCCCTCAGTCTCCCAGTTCTGTGCCTCGGCACGCCTCATTACCGCTCAAGGGTTCTTCAGTCTACCTCGTCTGAACCGACTACAATTAGATACACAGATGCATGCCTCCTCACTCGGCTGCTGAAAAGGAAATATGTTTTGAAAAATGTGACAAGTCAGGATCACACAGCTCAGAGAAACTGGGAGAAGGAAGAAAGGGCCACAGAGGAGGCATTGAACAGAATTTTTTAAAGGTCACGCTCTGATTTTTGTGTGTTGCTTTCCAAAGTGATATTTTGAGATTAAAAAAAAAAAAACCCATAAACTGTGAATATAACAATTACGGCTAGCCTCTGTCCTGTGTGGTTAAATAATGGCTTACATCAGGGATCAACAATGGGCGGCGGGGACTGAAATCGTGGGCTCTGTCTGCGGCCCGGCCCTGCGTGCCCGGGGCCAATTTGTTTCCCACGATTGTTCAGTCTTGATCAAAATAACAATCTGCAATCCCGCGCCGTGCTTATCTGGGGCCGAAGCCGTAGACTTGTCCTATATATTGATATAAGGCTTAGGGTAACCTAGATTTTTCTAATGCCGCTTCTCAAAGTTTTAATAAGGAGGCCCCCCTTAGTGCCTTTTATGCTCCAACCTTGGGGGTCAAATTGCTTTGTTCTCCACTCCCTCCTGCACTGGGGAGGGCCTGCATGCTTCTGCGCTCATGCGTGTGTGCGTGTGTATGCATGTATGTGTGTGTATGTGTGTGTATGTATGCATGTATGTGTGTTTGTGTATGTGTATGTATGTATGTGTGTGTGTTTGTGTGTGTGTATGTGTGTGTGAGTGCCTCTGTGTGTATGTGTGTGTGTGTGTGTGTGTGTGTGTGTGTCTGTGTGCCTGACCAAGCATTTACTAGCGCCTACTGCCTTGGCAACTTTCACCCTGAAGATAATGTGTAAGTGGCTAATTGCATTTGCTATTTAGCAATTAACCACTCGCAGGTGCACCTAGTTGTGCACACAGTTCCGCATGTGTGACTAATTGCAGGTGTAAAATATTCACCTCTTCAGCTCCCTTCATGGCTCAGTGGGGCTCGGTGCTAATTCCCCCTCGCCATCTGGGTTCAGGCCCACCCGCGGTCAGAGCAGCTCCTCAGGAGAGGGCCACCGTGCAGAGGCGGGGACACTGAAGGGGAATGGCGGTGAGCAGGGACAAGGTAGAGCTTATGAGAGGCGAGAGGTGGTGCCGGGAGTCAGAAGCTGGCTGCGGAGCTTCTTCCCCTCCAAGCTGCCCGTGCAAAGCAGGAGACAGGCTGTGTCTGTGGGACCCCGAGCAGGGCCTGGTGTCACTCAAGCTATGCTTCTGAGAGGGGCGCTGGCTTTCGGAAAGTTCTGCAGAGCAAGTTCTCCTCTGATCTCAATAGTTCATCTGCAACGTGGGGTTGACACCTCCCCGATTCCCTGGTGAGCTCTGGGAGGGTCTGATGGACTTACCTGGTGACAGTCAGGGAGCAGGGTGACCCTCGTGGGGCTGAAGGGACTTTCTCACTTGTGATACTACCACGGGACAAAAAATCACCAAAGGGACGGAGTAGTCAGCCCCCGAGTAGGGCTCTGAGCCTCGCTCCCTGCGCCTGAGCCTGGTCCCAGATCCAGCAGGAAGGGAAGGACTGAGAGTAGCCTTTTCTGGGGAGGATCAGCCTTTGGGTGGGTCTCCTGGGTGGGGGGAGGCCCAGCTGTGAATGCCCCCCACCCCCGAAGCAGCGGGGCCCCTTTCCCAGCATCACCCAGGTGATGACCAACCCTGACAGTTGCTTTCCGACAGCCCCTGTCCACAGCTGGAGGCCTGGACATCGTGGGCTTGGGGGAAGGTAGGACGGCAGGATCCAAAGGGAAGATGACAAGGACAATGTCAGGTGATGAGCTGTCCACAGACCAGAATTTTACACTCTCTGAGAAGCGTCTCCAGAAGGTCCAGGGAGATCAGCTACTTCCAGACCCCGGAGAGCAAAGGGGCCTCCAGAGCACTAGGGCCCTTGGAGATCGCATGTCCAGATCCACTCCTGCCCCACCGGAGAGCCCACTGCAGCCAGGCTTGTGCTTCTGGGGATGGGTGTGGGCAGAAAGCCTCAAAAGAGACCAGAGCCTCGAGTCCTGGGACGGGGGGGGGGGGGCAGAGTGAAGAAATACAGCAAAGAGGAAGGGTGAGGGTCAGGCCCGAGGCCAAAGGAGAGAGGAGGTAGCGAGGCAGAGTAGTCAGACTTCATGGCTAGAGGTAGGGAGCCCCGTTGGCCTTGATCGGAAGCTGTGGATGGGCAGGGGAAGCTGGGCCAGAAAGGACTGCCAGCCTGGAGTAACATTTTCAGTCGAGTCCCTTTTATTGCGTGATTGAACTTGAGCTCCTGGTGCTGACTCTTGGGCTCCTCCTCTGGGCCCTTTCAGTAGACGAGCCTGTAAGACTTGGCTTGTCCTTTGGGAGCCTTGGCTGGCCCCTATGGGGTTCCTTGGAGAACATCAGAACGATTAAAGATGTCTCTGAGCCGAGTGTGGTGGCGCACGCTTGTAATCCCAGCATTTGGGAGGCTGAAACTAGAGGATCTGGGTTCACGGCCAGCCTCAGCTACTTAGTGAGGCACTCCGCAACTTAGTGAGACCCTGTTTCAAAATAAAGAATAAAAAATAGGGCTGGGGATATAGCTCGGAGGTAGAATGCCCCTGAGTTCAATCCTCAGTAACACACACACACACACACACACACACACACACACACACACACAAAAGGCTCTCTGTCGGGATCAGTGAGCTGGCCCTTTAATGCCTTGTTTTACCAGTGATTCAAAAGTTCTTTAAAAATAGGAAGAGGAACTTTCCTATAGCTACTCTATTTAATTTGCTATTTGTACCTCAGATTCCTCATTTATAAGATGGGATAATAATAGAATCTGTTTCAGAGAACTGGAGTAAGGATTAAGCAAAGTGCACAAAATATTCAGTACAATTAGCTGGCACAGAGCAAACCCTTACTAAATATTAATTACACAGCACACCGGAACAAGCATCTCAGTACTTGGGAGGCTGAGTCAGGAGGATCACACGTTTGAGGCCTGTGTGCAAGACCCTGTTTCAAAGTAAAAAAATAAAATAGGGCTGGGGATGTAGCTCAGAGTTGGAACCCCTCTGGGTTCAATCCCCAGTAATCACACACACACACACACACACACACACACACACACACTGGTTATGCAAGTTATCTTTGTTTTATTCTTACTTTTATTTTACTGGGACTCCTTTCTTCTAAGAACACCTGCCTTTCCAGTTGATTTGGGTGGTGGATGTTGTAATTGGTGCCTGTTGGTTTTGGATGCCAGAACACCATGATGCTAATACCGGAGCAGTCTGAGTCCGAATCACAGGCTTATTCTTAACAGCAAATGACTTTTGGGCCTGCTGGGAAGCCCTTGGTCAGGAGTCCCACACCGTCCCCAGATAAGCAGAAAGCATGTTTGCCCCGGATAATGGCCATCAGACCTGGATTTTACTCCCAGCAATTTGGGAACGATGATAGGCAAATAAAGAAGTCCGCATTTTGCCCATCGCCGTATGTTATAAATTCAGGCTTAGCACATCGGGTCAGGGTGTGATAATTCAGATGCCAGCTCCTGAGCATGGCATTATTCTACTGTCTCGGGGAAGGGACTCTTCTCCAGACAATTAAAGAATGTGAGTGTCGGGAGAATCCCTCATGATTATTCCCTTGAAGCCATCTTTTTCACTTTGGAAAAGTGGTGAGAGTGTTCAGTGAGTTTATCAAGGGTGGGCCAACTCAGGGTGCTTTGTCTCAGAAATGGTGCCGCTTAAGCCATTCCTGTCAAATGCAATGCAGCCTAAAAACAAGCCCTTCTTAATGACCAGTCCGCACAGATACACATATGCATTGAGATATGTGTTGTCTGCTTGCCTGGCCTCCAGTCGCCCAGCCAACAGGGGATGCGGAGGATTCCAGATGTTAGCTTGAGGGAGACTTACAGTTTAGCGTCAGCCAAAGCACTTGGGCACACCCAAGTGGTGCCATGATCCGCTTATCCATCTGGAAAATGGAGACTCTGGGACAGACAAAGAACTGGTGTTTTCTTCAGTTCACCCATGGGTTCTGGACTTTTAGACCAAGTAATGCTTCCCCAAATACCAGGTTGGTATTATAAACTTTCGGTGGTATTAAAGCAGAGACAGCAAGCAAAATCCAGAGAACCACTTCCTGTCACTGGCGCATCATTTCATAAAGAAAGATCAGGTTAGCATCACAAAAGGGGGAAAAAGAGACATAATCTCACAATGTAAACATTTAAGACTTCAATCTTCGTGAAAATTGTAATTTTTGTAAAAAGCTCACTGTGTTGTATTTATCCCTTTTTTTGTTCATATGGCCTTCTCGCCTCTGGCAGGTGTGGGGCAGCCAGACTAGCTTTACTTTCCTTAGGACGAAGGACCTAGGGCCTTTCTTTCCTTATTCTACACACCCATTGAGATACTTATCCCGGGAGAACTTCAGTCCTGAAATACTGGGCACTCGGTCTTCTCCCAGGGTCAGCCACAACAGTGGCAATAATGATACTCACTGTGTGTGGCAATAATGATACTAGTTGCACGCAAGCGTGTCATCACATGTAATTGCATGTAATCACATGTAAGCCTGTGATAACTAAAGGCTGGGTCCTCAGTGCACTATATTGACTTATCTGATCATCACAACCCTCCTACTGAATTGTATCTCCACAAAATTTCTGTGTTGAGGTCCTAACCCCCAGGGCGATGATATTTGGAGAGGAGATAAAGGGGTGAGGTCCTAGTCCAATTGAACTGGCATCCTTTGAGGAAGAGACACTCTCTCTATATATACACTGAGAAAAGGCCAGACGAGGACTCCTGAGCTAAGGAAAGAGGCCTCGCCAGAAACCAGCCCTACCGAGACCTTCATCTTGGACTTTCAGCCTCTAGAGCTATGAGATAGTAAATATCCCTTGTCCCAGCCACCCGAGCTGCGGCATTATGTTACACCAGCCAGAACCGACAAGTATAGCAGCCCAGTGAAGTCTGCTTTCGTCAACTCCAGTTTGCAAGGAGGACCTTGAATCTCCGAATTCAGATCACGGAGCTTGGTCCTAGCCAGCACCGTCTTGCACTGAGGTTGGAGGGAGGCCCAAGTCCTTGCTCTCCTCTAAGCCGGTTGTCCCGTCCCCTCTGAGCCCAGGTACAAGACGCGGTGCTGTGGAATTCCTGCCAGTCCAGGGGCTCTTATGGTGGAAAGAGGATGACTATAAAGTCCTACTCTCAGCCCTGGGCACAGAGCAGGAGGGAGCTCAAGAGATGCTAATGGGGTCTGTTGAACAAATTAATGGATATTACTTGCATGGTCATTGCTTTGTCTTCAACTTCACGTGTCTTCAACTCATAGTCCTAGAATCATCGAAATATATATATATATATATATATATATATATATATATATATATATATATATATATGTCTTTTTTTTTTTCCAAAGAAGAGCACTTAGCCTAATGAAATGAGTAAACATGAGCCGAACTAATCACTGTCAGGTTCTATAAATTGTATCTTGAAGCGCTAACTGCCCTAATAAGAGCATCCACAGCAAATGAATGCGCCATTAGACCGAAAAGAGGACCATCAATACCAGAAGCTGCCCACCCCTCCTCCTCCCCCGTTTAGTAGGGTGGAGTGGCCATGACAGACAGCGCAGTACAAGGCTTCAGGTATCCATTTCAATGTGGCTTTCACTGGGATTACTCACAGTGATTTGTGTCACAGTAATCCCTCCCCAACCACAGATTCTCTTTTTATGAAATTCTGGTATCCTTGGATTTATTTCTGTACACTTGGAGAATTTCTGTTTCAAGACACCGAGGTTCTGAGTCACTGCTGTTGGGGATAATTTAGAAATAGAGAAAGTGGTGGGTGGTTGGAGATGGGAGAGTGAAGAGAAGGCAGAGCAGATGTTTCACACTGCAGCCGTGGAGGAAGACCCGGGCGGGCCTTTCTGGGCCCTGCCTGTTCTAGGAAGGCGCATGAAGTGTGTCTGGCCGGGGATCAGCACTCTAGGCCGGGGCTCAGGACTCTGCCTGTACTTCCTGATGCATTTATAAGGGCGGGCCGAAGAACTGAACATCCAACAGGCTTCTTTTAAGCAATCAAAAAGGTTCCTACTGCAGCAAACTTGCCAGCGATGACATGTCTCTGGTACCACAGCGGAAGCAATGACTCAGGGTCCAGGCAGCAGGTGACTTAAGTCAGAATGGCTCTGAAGATTCGGCTGGAGGTCAAGATAGCGGGGGCGAAAAATGAACTAGTGTGGGCGTTGAGGACACCAGAAGAGGATTCCACATGCTTTGCTGCAACGGTGGAGAGGGAGATTCCGAAAATATTTTAGCAAACAGAGGCTAGCAAGTGGGAATCGCCAACATATAAACCATACGTTTAACTTATGTGAAATGCTACGGATACTCTTTTTATGTATGACATTTTTATTTTCAGAAAAATGACTTTTTGTTTTAGTTAAAAGTACCCTTTCTATTAACATTTCAGAAAAGTGCATATATATACATATATATATATACTTATACACATATATGCATATCTTTGTTTTTATTAAAATTACATATTTCTCCAAACATTTCAGAAAAGCATATATACACATATTCATAAATAAAATAGGGAAAGTAAAAATAAGACACAAAATAATCCAGAATCTACCATTGTTAAATTTAAGTTGACATCACTTTGGATATGTCTCTATAATCTTTCTGTCTTGACTTTAGCTAGAAAGAGAGATGGAAAGTCAGAACTTTGGAAAAATGTGACAGTGATCATTTAAAAAAAATATCAGTTTGATTTTGTTAAATGTAACCAAAGAACAATAAACTAATATAAAATAGAGGGAATTGCTACATTTGATAAATGTTTCTTCACCATGAAATATATTATTTCTTGAAAGATTCCCTTAAGATTAAGAATGTTATAAAAACAATGAGATGCGAATCATTATTTTAAAAATTCATACTTCAATTTTAAGCAGTCCCAATTAAACACTGACTGTGAAAAATGAGGACGCTGGTATACCTCTATTGCTTCTATTCCCCACCTCCCAATCTTTGTTAATTTTTAAAAATTATTTTTTCATTTCAAGGTGTGTAACAACTTGAGCATGTCTTAGCTTTATTCCTATATTTAAACGTGTGTAATGGCTCCCAGTCACTTGACCGCATTTTCTCTATGTCGAATTCATTAATTTGATTTATCTCTTGGCTGATTGGATTTCATTATCAAATAATTTTCCCGCTAGAAGGACCCTCCATTACGGAGGCTTCACATTCATGTGAAACACCTGCGGGTGAATCTAGCCGCAGAGGAGTCAAGGCTAGCCTGGGTTTCTCTGTTGAGGTGACTCACTTGTTCTGTTTGCTGGCTGAATAATTCTTTTATCTTTAAAGTTTAACAACTTCGGCAGCCTTTGCCCTTGATTCTGATTCTTCTTCCTTCATCTCAAGGAATATTATTACTAACAGTCCCTTGAATATCTTTTCACGTGTTTCTCTTGAGCTGGGGCCTCTCCTTCAGGGACACCAAATCCTCCTCCCTACTCGGTTTTGAACCTCCCCTTTGCTAATCACTGATCTTTCATGCACTTCCTCTCTGCCCAGAGTTCAATTCCAAGTTTCGCAAATTCTATAGTCATTTCTCCTTTATTAGCTTTACAGTGTTGCTCGTTTGATTCATAACTTGTTTTCTTAACTCTGCAATCTCCCTTTTAAATTTTATTCTGTTGTTTTTATCATCCAGTTCTTGAGCTTTTTGTATTATTGAGTTCTTCTGAAAAGAAACCCTATGGATAATTTATTTTTCTATTTCTTGGGCTATATTTTCTTTTCTCCGGGATGGAGGGTTTTTTTTGTTTTGTTTTGTTTCTGTCCGTTTCTTGCTCTGCATCTGTATTTCTTCCTTAGTTCTGTGCAGTCGCTAAGGAGCTGACCTGGTTGACCTGCCTTTTCTTCCCACACTGCCCACGTTCCACATGAGCAGGTCTGTGTAGACTCCTGTTTCACTGATGTGAAGTGGGTCACTTCTCTCTAATTTTCTACCCGATTTGCAGGGGCCCGATTGTCCACACCTGAGCCACAGTGTAATTGTCCGGGTTTTTCTCCCATCTGCCTTGGTGTCGGCCGCCCAGCCAGGTATCAAGCAGTCTTTCCTGGAAGCACTGTGGCTCTCTTCTCTCTCTCTCCCCTCTCCCCTCCCCCCTCTTCCTCCTCCTCCATCTCCTTCCTCTCTCTCTCCTCTCTCTCC
>PVLC010004727.1:0-23419 GCA_004027655.1 Graphiurus murinus | reverse complement strand
TTCCTCTCTCCTCTCCTCTCCTCTCCTCTTCTCTCCTCTCCTCTCCTCTCCTCTCCTCTCCTCTCCTCTCCCTCCCTCTCCCCACTTGCTTCCAACCTAGGCTGGCCTGACAGGGGTGTGAAGCCTTGGTATTCGAATTGTTTTCCTGTTTCCCAGCAGTGCCCTGACGTTGATATTTCTGTAAGGGTGTCAACACTGAAAAGAAAATGATTTTCAAAAATAGCCTTTCCGCCTGCTGCCTTCCCACCCCGTAGATGAGCGTCCCCAGGGGCTTCGAGGAGCCCCACCTCCGGCCTCCGCCTCTGGCCCTCCGGGTGTGTGTGCAGGTCTTAGGCCTCCTCTCTAACCCAGCACACCAGGCTCCCTCCTGCAGGGCCCGTGCATTGTGTCCCTGGCCTGCCCCACCATCTCTTTGACTTGAGGCCTTTCCAATATCGATCCCTCTGTCTGGCTCATCCCTCCCCCCTCTCCCCACTCCTTCTCCAAGTCAGATTTCAGCTCAAATGTCAGGTCCTCAGGGAGCCAACTGACCCCTTGAACACGGCCAAGGCGCTGTGATTTGCCCACACGGTGCTCTGCCCCCGCGGTAAGGATTCCCCTTCCAGGTGGAGGTGTGTGGCTCAACTTTTCAGGACTTCTTGTCGAGGGGTAAGTCTCCAAGTGGCCCACGTCCAGGGGGGCTGTGTAGCCCAGCCACCCTCCTCTGCATCTCAGGGAGACTCAGCCCCCACTTTATCTAGCTGCCTTTTAGAAACTTTAATTTCAGGTCACCTTCTCGGAAAGACTGGCTTCCCTTTATTTTTTTTAAAGGTCACACTCTAAATGAGCTTGATGTTGGAACCTAATAGGTAGCACTAAGGCTGTGGAAGCTTATGATTTATGGCTGGGGGACACGGGTCCAGCACCCAAGGGGGCGGCTCAGGCAGGGACGGGCTGCTTGGGGCGAAAATAAAGCCTGGGATCTGTTTTTTTGAGAGCTGGTCTGCATAGGAATCTCCCAACTCGAGCTGTAAGCTTGTGGGAACTGGGCTTTGCTTCTGAGAGAGCCAGCCCACCGGGGCATAAAGGGCACGTGTACCCCAAGCTTTCCTCTGGTCCCAGGAGCACACTGGCCAAGCTTCCATTCGGTGTGGTGAAAGCAAGCCTGCCCGTGATCTTGTTTCCTGAGCAAAGGGAGGCAAACAAGGCAAGCTTCCCATGAGCATGACAAGCATCTGCTACGTACGTGTCAGGCTCCGTCCTAAGCCTCTGGGCATGGCACAAAAGCATCCTGGCATAGTGCAGGGATCTTTCCTGGCACTTAGGCTTCAAATTTGCAGAGTCTGCGGCCTCAGCAGTAGCTTCCTGAAGGAACAGGAGTGTGTAGTCAGAGGGGTTGAGCAGGGGGCAGCTTTCTCGTCTGGCGTCACCCTTTCACAGTCTCTCCATCTCTCCACTCTAGGGAGGCAGGAGATGGAACCCATCTCAGACTCTTTATTTTTTAATTAACTAATTTATTTTTATTTATTTATTTTGGTGGTATGGGGGGTTGAACCCAGGGACATTCTACCTCCAAGCTACACTTGGAGGGCTTCTTTGGAAACAGGGCCTCGCTAGGTTGCTGAGGAACTCACTATGGTGCAGAGGCTGTCCTCGAACCTGCCATTCTCCTGTCGCCCAGCCTTCTGAGTACCGGGGTTCCAGGCGAGCACCGCTGCTCTCAGCCCCATCTCAGACTCTTCCCCGGGAAACTTGGATCTCAGCCCTCCTGACCCAACTGGCACTGGTCCTGCCATGGCCGGCCCCAGACAGCACCAGGGAAGGGGGTGCCCCTTTCCCAGTCTGTGCATTTCCACGCCAGGGCTTGCGACTGACTGGTGGATCCCTGTTCCCAGCTGGTCCTCCTGCTCTCCTGCCTGTGTCCTTTTCTGGAAGCTTCTCCAGGGTTTGCACTCCTTCCCCTGGGCATCTGGAAGCCCAGTGTAGTGCCTCGCCTGGCCAGCAGGGGCGCTGTCCCATCCTCCCCTCTGCAGGCCGCAGGTCTGCAGCTCTTGCTCTGTCTCTTTCTACGCTGTAGCAGCACAGCCCGGGCAGCCATCCAGCCCGGTCCTGATGCCAGGGGAGCCAGATCTGGGGAACAGATAGATCTCGCCCTGGCCTCGGAGGGGACAGCTAAATCGTCAAGCCGCACACTAATGGGGACTGCTGACTGCACAGGTATCTCTGGGTTATGAATGCCCAGCCCCGGAGAGCCTCCTAAGTCACGCAGAGGACAACTTTATGATCCAGAAAGTAAAGAACTGGAACAAGATCAGCTTGTGACAGGGAGCAATTGATCGAGGATGGGCGCGAGCTTGGCCCAGAGGAGCTCAGAACTCCATAAACCATCGGGGCTTCCTGCTTGCAGGGGAGGAGGGCGCCAACCACAGCCCAGGGAGCCCAGGAAGCTGCGTGGGTGCCTGGGAGCAGAGAGGGGGGCTCGCCTGCACCTCCCTGTTCTCCCTTCTGTGCCATTTTCCTACAGCCAGACTCAGTGTCTCCATCTCCCATAAGCGTCGTCCAGACTCCTGAGCGTGACGTGGACGGCCTGGTGGGATCCTAGGTTCCAACTTTACTCTTGTCTCACCGGGGTCCCGGTTCCACATTCCGGCCACCTTCAAAGCCCAGGGTGTCCCCAGCTGGGAGTCACTGTTTCCCCTCGGCTCTCGGTCCACGTCTTCTGCTCGTTGGATTTCTTGGACTGATCCTTCGGGTAGCAGACAGATGCCACCTCTTCCATGATGCCCTCCAGGGCTCAAGGCCCCTTCCGATGCACCTGTGCTGTCATGAGATTTGTCACACAAAGACGTATTTGCTTTTTACTGTCTGTCTCCTGGTCGAGACCTTGGCTCGAGTGCCGTGGGAGGGATGGTTGTTTATTTATTCACCTTGGCCCCGTGATATGGTGCAGCGTCTGGCACAGGAGGCAGTTGAGAAAACAAAACAAAACAAAAAGAAACAAGTGAATGAATAAGTAAAGGAGTAAATGATATGACAACTAAATGAGCTACCACAGTTGGTAGTTCACGGTGGCACACACCTGTGGTCCCAGTAACTGGGAGGCTGAGACAGGAGGATTGCAGGTTTGAGAGCGGCAGTGGGTGGTAACTTAGTGAGGTTCTGTCTCAAAATAAATAAATAAATAAATAAATAAATAAATAAATAAATAGGGCCAGGGGTGTAGCTCAAAGGTAGAATGCTCCTGGGTTCAATCCCCAGGACCACATGTGACACACACACACACACACACACACACACACACACACGCACACACACCATGACTTACTGGGATAGTGGGAGTGGAGGCACCCCCTTTTCCCCATGGGCACTCCTTCTTACCCCCGGGCGCAGGCGTCGGAGGCTCCAGGGGTGCAGTCATCAGGGGACCTCAGGCTGCGACCCCGTCCGTCTCCTGTGGCCTCATGCGTGGGAGCTGCCCTGCTCCACACTCCTCAGTTACAGCTCCCTCCAGGCCGGCCCCGGAGTCCCTCCAGGGAGAAATGCCCCGGTACCCACCCTCAGGTTTTCTCAGTGCTGTCTCGGCACTTCCCTTGGTGTGTTTTGCCACGTGTTTTAATACTCCATTGTGATATACGTGTGTGTGTGTATATATATATGTGTGTGTGTATAAAAGTGTGTGCCATGTATTTTAATACTCCATTGTGATATACGTGTGTGTGTATATGTGTGTGTGTGTGTGTGTATACACACACACACACACACACATGTACACACATACTGGAGATCGAACCCAGGGGCATTTTACTTCTGAGCTAGACCTCTAGCCCTATTTTCTTTTGAGTCAGGGTCTCTCTAAGGTGCCCAGACTGTTCTCAAACCTTTGATCCTCCTGTCTCAGCCTCCCAAGTGTCCGGCTTCCGCTGTGTTATTTTAACTTCTTTTATTTTGAGACATATAGTCATATAGTCTGAGGAAGTTGTAGGCATAGTACACAGGCTCACGTCTCATGTGTCTTTCATCCAGTTTCTCCCAGTGGTAACATACTGTAGAATTATAGAACCGTCTCACACCAGGAAATTAACATTGATGCAATCTACCCACCTTAGGCAGATTTCACCAGTTTTTCATGCACTTAAGGTGTGTGTGTGTGTGTGTGTGTGTGTGTTTGAATTTGTTAATTTTACCACGTGTGTGGAAGTGGATGCTTAACAGTTTCATTTCAAGCATCCCAGGTAATACCCCCACCAGTTCCTTTTGTAGCACTAAGGATCAGACCCAGTGCTTTGCACACATTCTACCCTAAACTACATCCCTGGCCCAGATGAAAAAAGAAGTTTTGTTTTGAGATGAAGTCTCGTTACTTTGCCCAGGCTGGCCTCAAACTCCTCGTCCTTCTATTTCAGCCTCCTGAGTAGCTGGGACTACCGGTGTGCGCCATCACACCCAGCTCAACGATACTCTTTTAAAACCACAGTAGATTCTGTTCCTCTTCCTCCTCTTCCCTGACCACTGGCAACCAATATGTTCTCCATCTCTAGGATTTTGTCATTTCATAATGACAAAAGACACTAACATAAGTGGAGGCACATAGTATGTAATCTTTAGGAATCAGCTTTTTTTTTTCTTTTTAATTTTTCACTCAAATGATTCCTTCAAGAACCACACAAAGGAATCAGTGTGTATGTTGTGTGTATAAATAGTTCATTCTTTGTTTTTGCTGAGTAGTATTACGTGGTATGAATGCAATACAAATTGTTTATCTATCCGCCCGTTGAGGGACTTTTGAGTTGTTTACAGCTTTTGGCAATTATGAATAAAATGTACAGGTTTTTGTGTGAAAATAAGTTTTCTTTTTACAGTTGAGCAATAAGCACATGGAAAGGTCATTAGCCATTAGAACAATGCAAATTAAGACCACAATGAGATATTACTACACACCAAACAGAATGGCTGAAATAAAAGAGAGTGTTAATAACAAATGTTGGTGAGAATGTGGAGAAACTGGGTCGCCCGTGCACAGCTGCTGGAAATGTAAAATGCAACATTAGCCACTCCAGAAAAGACTCTCAGTTTCCTGCAAATCTGAACATTTGCTTATCAGATGAGCCAGAAATTGCACTCTTGGGCATTTTAATTGTATTTTAAAGGAAGTTTTAAAAATTCATATATAATTCATGCTCATGGTAGAAAAGTAGAAATACAAGTAAACATAGAGAAAAAGAAAAACTCCCTATAATCTTTTTTTTTTTTTTTTTTTTTTGCAGTGCTGGGGATTGAACTCAGGGGCATTCTACCTCCGAGCTACACCCCCAGCCCTCTTTTTTATTCTTTATTTTGAAACCGAGTCTCACTAAGTTGCAGAGTGCCTCACTAGGTAGCTGAGGCTGGCCGTGAATCCGGATCCTCCGGTCTCAGCCTCCCAAATGCTGGGATTACAAGCGTGCGCCACCACGCCCGGCTTTCCCTATAATCTTATCATATACACATAACTATGGCTAGCATTTTGGTGCATTGTGTGCATACGCCTGTGTATATTTCTTTCATTAAAAATGGTGCCCTAGACTTTTAGGACATTTTACTACAATATATCTCTCCCCTCTCCATGTCAACTGGCACAGATGTTACCACATTTACAATGGCCTTTTATTAAATCCAGTGACTTATTTCCCTAAACTTAGACATCTAAGCTACTTCAACTTTTATTTCTAGTATGATAAACAAGACTCAGTGAGACAGTCTCAAGATAAATCCCAATAAGTAGGATTCTTAGATTGTTTTTTTCCCCCCACATGTTTAAGGTTTTTGATAGAAATTCCAAATCATCATCCAGAAATTCAGATCATCATCCAGAGACCCACGAGAGTGATTTTTTTCAACTGTGATTGCTATTTTCTTAATTCTTTGTTAGTCTGTAGCTGAAAAATGCTAAGTCATACAGATTTTAAATTTTAAATGGAATTACCAGTTGGGCCAGATGCGTACGTGCATTTCCTTGATGGCGAACGCCTGTTGTTGTGGCGTGAGTTTGCAATGTCCCCCCGCTCCCGAGGCTTGTGTTTGTAAAGCATGTCTCCAGTGCAACAATAGTCAGAGGTGAAGTCATTGAATGAGGATTCGAATCTCATCAGTGGATAAATCCACTGAAAAATTAATCATTTGAATGGGATTCCTAGATAGTCCCTCGGGCAGGTAGGACACAGCTGTAGGAGGTAGATCGTGGAGGGTGGGATCTTGGGTACTGTATCTCTCCCTGGATGCTTTCTCTTTCTCTCTTTCTCTGGCTCTCTCTCTCTTTCTCTGATTCTGGCCACCACTGTGCTGAGCTCAGCTTTCCTCTGCCATGCCTGCTGCCGTGATGTCTGCCTTGGAGTTGACTGGCGATGGACAGCGCCTCAGAAACCATGAGCCAAGCACACTTCTCCTCCGCCATGTTGTTCAGGTCAGGTGTCTTGGTCGCAGTGGTGGAAGTGGACTAAAACACCTATTCTTCTACTGACCTGAATGCTCTGCACTGTGGTCATACGTATTTCATTTTCTTCACTTTACAACTTGAAGATTTTGAAGGGACATTTAAAATTTTATAGGGTCTAGTCCATCCGTCTCCTTCCTGTGTGTCTCCCCTCTCTGGTGCCTTTCTTTCGGGTTCTTCCTTGTTTTCTAAAGTTACATAAATATTCATCTGTGTTTTATTACCTGACTTTCATGGCTCAATTTTTCATTTAGATGTTTAATCCAGCAGGATTCATTTTGGGATTCGGTGCAAAGTAGAGGGTTTAACTTGTTTATCAGTAGCTAACTTATGTCTCAGCCCCATTCCCTGAGTAATGCGCCCTTTCCCACCCACTAGAGAGGTCGGTCCTTTTGTCATTGTCCGCGTTCTCTCCTCGGGTCTATGTCACCGAGATGTCTAAAGCCACTGTATTCAACCTGCCAATATCTTGCACTTCCTCTCTCTCTCTCTCTCTCTCTCTCTCTCTCTCTCTCTCTCTCTCTCTCTGATATTCTCTTTATTATTTTCCATGGTGCGTCAAGGGTCTCCTTCAGCTGCTTTTGCCTGGTGAGCCCATCTGTCTGTACACAAAGCCTTGATCTTCAGATGGGTAACATTTTATTACATCCTATCTTTCATTTCTCTTCTGCTTCATTTGTGGTGGATTCTATTTTAGGAACCCTCATTATCTCCATGTGGCTCTTCATTCTCTGTTTTCTAAATTTTTCACCTTCTGCCCCATTGTTTTAATTTCTTTCACGTTTGCTTTTCGCGTTCCTGACTTGCTGTTCCAGAGCTTCAATCTGACTCTTTCCTGTCTGCAGAGCGTCTTGGTCTCTGCAATCACATAGTCAGTTTCCCTGCCATGCTTCTGTTTTGAACGCTCCTTCCTTTTCCTCTTATCCTGTTGTTTTCCCTTTTCCGTGACTCTGAGCTTCTCTGACTCAGAAGCCATGGTTTCTTCAACACACCTGAAAAAGTAAGCAGCTTCCTGAATTTTTCTTCTCAATTCTATAGTATCTCATTTTAAGAGGGGCGCTCTTCCTCTGGCCCTATGGAATAATATCCCCATTCATGTAATAGGCGGTACAAGATGGGCTTTGCCAAGACTTGGCGAGGTTCTGAGCAGTTATTCTCGGACTCCATTTCTGTCTACTTTCAGGGTGACTTAATCCCCTTGTTGTTTTTGTCTCAGCCACGGAGATGGATTTGTGCAGGTCCCAGTCTGGTTTCTCACTTCTAGAACATTCTCCCTGGATGCATCTTTGCTCTGCTCAGGTTGCCATTCCTTTGACCTTTGGCATCTGTTTCTTTGGTTTCTCTAGTCTGATGCATTATGGGAAACACACAGTTCCCTGTGTGCACCATTTCTGCAGTGTTACACTCCTTATTTCCTCCCACGATGCATTTCCCCCCAAGACTAACAGTGCTCAGATGCCATCATGACCCTCTAAGGCTCAGATAGCTGAGCTCTGTCCAGTTGCTTTCTGTGAGGGTCAGGGATGAAATGGAAACTTTCTTGACTGACTGCATAGCCCAGCTCCTCCTTGGTAGCAGCCCTGGGTCTCCGAAGCAGGGACCGAGGCTGAGCCTCATTACTTTTTTCTTCTTTTCCAAGACACTCTCTGTTTTAGGCACTAGAGTCAGGATGAGCCTACCTACTGAGCGTGGGAAGGTTTCCTCACCATCTCCCACCAGATTAAACCCTTTCCGAATCCTGGCACTGGGTTACTCTTCAATATTAATTTGAAGAGAGATGGTTGTGAAGTTTTTAACATTTCCCCGACATCACAATAATTTTGCCCAAAAATGATGAGTGCTTTGCACCCGCTATCCCTACTCTGGGCCCCAAACTTTTTCAATATATTGCATTAAATCGTGTATGTACCTATCTGTCTCCTCGCTCCCTTTGTCTTGGCGCTTTTGAAAAGAACTATTATCTGCCTTTGCATCAACAGTGTCTAATAGAGTGTCTTATTCCTAGTGTTGAATAGATCTTTTTTATTTAAAAAAAGATCAAAGTGGGATGTTATTGTCAAGGAAGAGGATGGAGAAAGAGAGAGAGAAAGGGAGAGAAAGGATGGAGGCTAGGACTGGGCTTTGACAGGGATGGCAGCAGCAGGAAGAGAAAGATAAGGCAGTAAGGGAGATAAAGAAGTCGTGACTAGAGGAGCTCGGAAGCTCTAGGCAGCGGGGGTAGGTGGGCACAGGCTGAGATGGGAAGACAGCTCCGGGATGTCTGGCTGGGAAGAGCAAGCAGTCAAGTAGATCTGATGTCTGGATGGTTGCTGGGGACCTTTGGTTTCAGAGCTGTGACGGAGACTGTCCCTTCCCTCCTTGGAAGACTGAGTGGTTGAGGAAGTGGAAGCAGTTAGAGGTGGATTTTAAAAAGAAAAAGAAAGAGAGCCGGAGGGGAAATCAGCATGCCAGGTTTTCTTGTTTGGGTTACTCCGTTGTTGGAATGGAGAAGTTTGATCAGCTTTATTTCCTAAGGGAAAGAGACTGTGACTAGAAAGAGCAATTTGCAAGACAGAGAAGAAAAAAGAAAAGCCAGTGTGAGCCAGATCTGCAAAGGACGAGGTCAGATGTCCGGAGAGCAGCCTGAGAGCTCTTTGTGGACCAGCTGCCTTGGACACTGAGTAGCCAGGCTCCTGGGGGGAGAAAGTGCAGGGGATTCATTGGGCGGAGCAAAGAAGATGGTGGGCTGCTGGACATGCATCTTCGGGTGGCCAGGATTGGTGGTGAGCTGGTGAGCTGCTCACTCTTCCCCCCTGCATCTTAGGAAAGGAGGCGGGGTCATCTGTGGAGAAGGGAGGGCCAGGCACAGACCAGGCCTTGAGAAGAAGAAAATGAAGGATGGAAAGACCGTCTCGCAGCCCTTGGACCCAGCTGAGGGCCAGGAGAAACTTCCAGACATGAAGCTGGGCAGCTCTGCCCGAGAGCTTCCGGCTTCAGTAGACCGTGACCTTGTGACTAAGGACAGCCTTCAGGAAGAGCCCTAGACAGAGCCAGGAGTCTCCTCTTCCTCAACTTTCTTTTATTTTGGTACTGGGGATTCAACCCAGGGGCATTCTACCTCCAGGTTACATCCGGAGCCCTATTTAATTTTTTATTTTGACACAGGGTCTCCCTGAGACCTGAGGCTGTCTTAGAACCAGGGACCCTCTGATCTCAGCCTCCCTGGTGCTGGGATTACAGGCATGTGCCACCACACTCAGCTCCTCTCCTTAGCTTTCTGGCAGGATGTTGCATTTCCTGTCTCCGGAGACATCAAAAACAGAGGCTGCCCATGCACAACAGACCCTCTTGGGAGGTGGTCTTGTCCTGAATCCCCCTGGGAAGTGATCCTCTCAGCCCCTGCCTCCATGCCCACCCTTCCCTGGTGATGTAGTGCACCAAAGATTCACCTGAGCGCCTCTCGGTTAGACGGCTTATCACCACCCATTGAATAAGAAAGTTGAATACGGAAGACCCCTCAGAACTTAGTCTGTGGTGGCCTTCTTGTGTTGAAAAGCAAGATCTCACTTAATTAATGAACTCAGCAATTAATCAATAAAATATCTTTCAAGAGCCTTCTGGGTGTCAGGTATTGGTACCATGGAGGGGAGGTTGGTCACCCCTGCCTACGAGAAGGGGTACACATAGCTCAATGAGGGGAACTCACACACACAAAGGGTTAAGGGAAAAACTTTCCCTCAAAGCAGTCCATTTATAGGAGAGGCAGAAGGGCAGATTAAGTGACCTCTGGAGCTCTGTCCCGAGCAACCAGTTGTATAATTAGGCAGGACCTACCAATTGACTTTTCCTCTCAGTTTTCTTCAATTCCTCTTCCAAGCAAGTAATTAACCAGGTAAAAATAAGGCAGCATATTCGAGAACTCAATTCCCAGTACTACTCCGCAGAGTGCTTGAACTGTACCCCGGGGTTGGCATTGTTCCTCGGAACTCTTGATGAGAATAATGCCTGATATTGTGCGGTTGGGCACCGTTGGCCCTCCTCGCACGGCTCTGTGTATGCACATCAATTACACGCATTCGGTATAATTTGTCTTTTTAAAATCACACCTTCTATTTCACCCCAAGAAGATAAATGGATCCTGCCTCGGTCCCAGCTCCATTGATTTTTTTGTGGTCCTATGGTGAAGCTATTATCAACACTAATCTCAAACCCTGCTAGGAGCCAGGAAGGCCGCAGAATACAGAGCAACAATTTCTGCAACTTCCACCGTATTTTTCTTTTCATGGGCTTTTCTTCTGACTCCCCTCCTCATCTCATTTTCCAATATGATTTGATTATCATCCCGTGAGGTCTGTTCAGCTGGCTCAGAGCAGACACCTTTTCGATGTCTCCAGCCCGGAGGGGGATGACCCAGGTCTCTCTCGATAGAGCACTGACCTGCCCGGGGCCAGGGCGTCCCTGCACCCTTTAGAGCCTCACTCGAGGCCCCGGCTCTCTGGTGGGCCGAGGCCTGAGCAGCCAGGCGAGGGGAGCTTACGCCCTTCCTCTTGCAGCTGTGCAAATGAGTTTTCTAGGGTGGGGAGGACGCAGAAAAGAGGCAGAGGAATTGGAATGCAGAAGCCAGGAAGCATCGCAGAGGCTGTTAGCAGTGAGCACAGGATTTGAAGACATAAGCAGCAGTGGTGACGTTTCCAGGGCTCGAAGTGACCAATGTCAGGCCGACCTTTGCTTTCATTCCCGGGGTTACTCTGCAGCCTCCCTGCTGTCACCTGTCCCCACCTTCTGCCGGACCCATGACCACATTCGGGAGCTTGAGTGATCGCCTGCCAATTTAAAAAGTATGGATTGATTTGGAGAAGGTAAAACATTCAGTTCATTAAAATATTTCCAACAGCACAAAGGGCTCTGAGCAAAGTCTTCCATCACTGCTAACCCCAGGCCGCGTGGCGTCCCCGGGTGCCGACTGTGAGAGGCTCTCTCGGAGACAGTTTGTGTAGCAGGAATGGGCTTGTTCCTTCCTTTGCTGCAGACACTGACACTCTCTCCTCCTCTTTTTCCTTCTCCTCCTTTCCCTCCTCATCTTTTTCTTCCTGATAATGTGTCCTATGGATAGGCCCGTAGCAAGACTTCAAAGTTAGCTTCCTTTTAAATGACTGCATAGTATTCTAATGTGTGGATGCACAGTAATTTCTTTAACGAGTCCCTTCTTCATAGTCATTGTGGTTGCTTACAATACTTTTTTTTTGCTATCAAAAAGAATGCTGTACAAAGGAATCGAGAGATTGAGAGCAGAGACTCAAGCAGAGAACTGTAGAGCAATATTAGTAGCCAAAGAATCAGCCCAATTGCCCAGCAGGAGTTGAACAGATAATCAACATGTGGTAGGCAAATTCAATGGACTATTATTCAGCCACAATAAGGAATGAAATCTTGACATATACTGCAACGTGTTTGGACCTTGAGAACATTATACTAAGTAAAAGAAGTCAGATGCAGAAGGATAATTTTATATGATTCCACTCGTATGAGGTACATCGAATGAGCAAATTCAGAGGCAGAAAGTAGAATATAGGTTTCTAAGGGCAAAGGAGAGAGAGAACTGGGGAATTACTGTTTAGGAAGTAAAGTATTTCACATTGCAGATAATGAGAATATTTTGGGTATAAACAGTGGTGATAGGTATGCAATGTTGTGAACGGATTTAATGCCGCTGAATTATACACATGCAAATGGTTAAAATGATAAATATTATGTCATGTATGTTTTATCACCATAAAAATGACAATAAAAGATAGAAACAACCTGCTAAAACCTCAAGAACAAAAAGAATGGTGCCGTGAACATCCTTGTTCAATGAACTACTCCACAGGAACGCAAGTAGATCTGTATGATGAATCCTCAGAAGTGGGGTTACAGAGTGGGGGAGGGTGTGCATTGTAAATTCTGATATATATGACACCACATTTTCTTTCAAAAGATCATGCTGGGTAATGCTCCCACCCACAAGGTATGGGGGCCAACCACCATCTTGCATCAAACGTTCTGGTCTTTGCCACCCGACAGCTAAACGATGGCTGCATTTAACCTGTATTTCTCGAAGTGTGGGTTTATGACACGTGCCTGGTGGGGGGGGGCTCTGCACACCAGGAGGCACCTTGGTCCCAGGTCAAGACAGAGGCAGGTCAAGAGCAGCCTAGAGGCAAAGAGAAGGCTGAGGTGTGAAAGAAGGGTTCCTGACTCAGTTTACCTCCTTTCCAGTCTCCCTCTACCTGCTGTTTCAAATTCATCATATGAGGCATTGCACCATAGAATGGCACCTTGGGAAAGGACCTTAGGAGCCACCTCCCTGGCACAGCAAGAATCCCCTGTATGCTCCCTTCCCAGCCTTGCTGGCTCTACACACGGCTAGTGGCAGGGGCCCACTCCCCTGCTTGCTAGAAAAGGCACGCTTCATCAGGTGTACCTCCTAATGGTGTCCAGCCCCGAATCTAAGACCTTCCGAAGAACCGGAACAAGTGGAGTCCCGCTTTTATTATCTCCCGGGCCAGTTACTTGCAAAGAGGAGGCTTGAAATAAATCATGGTGAAGGGATCCATGAATGGATGAAGGATCTGCAAACTCCAGCCATTGACGGTCTCGTATCCTGTGGCAACTGAAACGGCTCAGAGCTCTATGGGAGGGACCTCCCCGATCCAGAGGACAGCGGGTGCGTACCCCCTGGGATGCAACCCCTCGCTGAATCAGTGCAGGAAGTACATAGTCACCTTCATGCCTCACTCTCCTTTGCAGAGTGTGCTGCAAGCCAAGGCGCCCCCGGGTTATAATTTACATCCGTCCTGGATAAAAAGCACCTTCTCTTGGCTTCGATCCAGAATTCCGATCCTTCACGATCAATCTGAACCCGAACCCGCTCGCTCGCCAGCATTCCTGTCATTTCTTCCAGCTTCTTGTCACTGCCTGATTTGATCTACATTCCGTTAAATATTTTATGGATTAGCATGTTGATCAGGTCAGGACCAAGGGCAGCTCCAGGTGATGCCCTCCCATAGCTCAAGGCTGACAGGATAATGTTAGTTAACAGAATTATTACTAATGGGATGGCTGGGGCTTTGGCCAACCTTCACATCCATGAAAAGATCCTGGGGACGGGGTGTGTGTGTGTTGGGGGGGGGGGTGTCAGATGCTCTGCAGAAATCAGGATGCCCAGGACTGTGGAAAGAGATGGGGCGGGCAAACCAGGAGGGTTAGCACTTGTGCCTGAGCGCTAAGGACCGAGAAAGACCTAGAGGGTGGACTAGCAGTGGGGCATGCAGAGAGAATCATGCTTAGTATCTGCATCTGATGGCGGGGGGGGGGGAGCTGGTTGCATTCAGACAGGCAGCTAGGATTTGAGAATCATTGTAGCAAACATTTCTGTAGGGCTTGCCATGAGCTTGCCTGGTTCCTCGTCCTCTGCAGCCTTAGAGTATGAGCTCATTTGATTCTCACACATCGCCAGGAGGCGGGTATCGCGAATATTCTTAGCTGAAGACCGCAGGTGAAATGGTTTTCCCTGAGTCACAGCGTCAGGGTTGGAACCCAAGCAGGCTGGTTCCAGAGCGCACGCTCCCCCGCTGTTCACTCTCTGGCCTTGGCGAGCTCGGCCTCCACCAAGCAAGTCACTGAGTGAATTCCAGAGGATGCCCACGCATGCTCAGCTGACTCACTCTTTCAAGGGGACTTGGAAGATGGCAGGGATTCCAGACCTCGGGACACTCTCTCCACAGCCAGCAGTCCCTGGGACGCTGCCTCTCAGCAAGGTGGGAGAGGTGAAAATCTGCTAGGAGAAATTGTTAAGTCTATTTCAAAAGGTGTCTCTTTATATTCTGGATGTGCAGGCAGCGTCTCCTAGCAGAGCACGGGTGTCACTGGCCGGCCGAGGGACCACCTGAATCTAGGGAGGTCCAGGGCCACCACCTGGCACCTTGGTCCTGGGCTGCTTCACCTGTGAGAGGGCGAGGCTGGCCTGAAAGACAACCGGAGTGCAGTTATTTTGCAGAAGCCAAAGTTGGGCGTGTCTTGAGATGAGGGAGCATCACTCCAATGTCTGGGTGTTGGCAAGGCTAAGCACAGCCATTGTCACTGGACCGGTGTGGTCACAGGGCCACCAGCTTGGGACTTGTCTATCCTCCTTACTGTGCCACACATTCACGAGGAGGTGTGGGTGGTCTGGGGAAAAGGAGCAGCACACACCACACCCTTCCTTAGCCGACTCAGAAGCACACGGGTCCCAGGAGCGGGTTTGAGAGCCGGAGTCTGCAGCCCTGGCTGGGATTAGAAAATGACGGAAGAAGTTTGAAGCCTTCTGAAACCTGGCCCATCTCAGAGTCTGAGCTAGTCCTCTTCTAGAGTTGCTGGAGATTACAGGGACCGGAGTCTGGAAGAGGGTAGGGTGTGGGCTTCAGCCTGTGTGTGTGTGTGTGTGTGTGTGTGTGTGGTGCTGAGGATTGAGCCCAGGGGGCCTTCTACTTCTGAGCTACACCCCCAGCCCCAATTTTTTATTCTTTATTTTGAAACAGGGTCTCACAAAATTGCAGAAGGCCTCACAAGTTGCCGAGGCTGGCTGTGAACCTGCGATCCTCCTGTCTCAGCCTCCCAAGTACTGGGATTACAAGCATGCGCCACCACGCTCGGCTGACTTTAGCCTTTTTTACTGACTTCCGCAGGGTGATTCTAATAAACTTCACAGTTTGAGAAGCAGTAGTCCAGGATATGGCTCCAGAGTCATTTATTGAATATCCTGGGTGCTTTCCTGTGAGGTTAAGGTAATAGAACTTGTAGGTTTTCTTGTGCTAGCTGTTTGGGGTGTGGAGAAGAGCAGAGACTGACCTCGTGAGCTCTGGCCGGGGAGGAACACTGAAGGTTGCTGTGGACAAGACCACAGGAACTGAGCTAGGGGCCCCGGGCCCTGGAGAGGGAGAGAGAGTGCACCGCTACCTGAGGAGCTTTTGAATGGAAGGTATCGCTAGATTTTTCTAACTTCCTAACGGAGAAGCAATATTTAGTGATGGACAATGAAGTCACTTAAATTTTTATCCCATTTGTCACCCTATCTGGCTTCTTTCAACTTCATTTTAATTATTTTTTTCCCTTAAGATTTATAAAATCAAAGTCCTACTTAGAGCATTATTTAAATCTCTTATTTAAAAGAAAGACCTTTCTGATTGTTTTTCAAATAACTAGTTTGTGTGAAAATAATATCTAACTATTAGTTGTTTTGTAAAATCAAATAATAGGCAAACACACACACACAAAATAATATAAAGAAAAACATGACTTCCAGTTTTGCCATCCAGAAGAAATCATTAACATTTGGTGCATATCCGGCTCTCTGATAGAATGATAGCTAATTAGGCAAATTTAAACACTATTGCAAAAATAGAATCTTACTATACACATTTTAAAATTAAAAGCAGTATGTTTCATTTGATTTGAATTGAATAGATAAAAATTAAAACAAAACTGCAAAAACTGCTAAAGTTCAAACATGTCTTCCTCTATTCCAAGTTATTTCAGTTTCTCGAAAAATAAAATGTAAAGATATTTGGGGGGAGGGGGAATAGAAGATGAGATTTAGTCATATTTTAAAAAAAAAAAAACTTCACAGTACCTGTTGATTTTCTACTACCTGCTTTCCGAATCTGGATTTCTTGTGTTGCTGTTTTTATGTTAACAAGGTTCGTAGCACTTACATTCTTCTTTTTGTACTTGATTTTTAAAAACTTACTGGTGCATTATAGTCTCACATCATAATGTAGTTCAGCGTGATGGTAACAAACATGCACACAGCACGTGGTGAGCTCCCTTCCAGCGCTCTCCCCCTTCTTATACAGAGCATCGAGACTGACATCGGCATTCTCACATATGTATATAACATTCACGGAAGTGATCCTTCATTAATTCTCCCCGCTCCCCTTCCCCTCAATCACCTGCCTGGCTCCACCGCAGTTTCTCCTCCATTACCTGGAGTCCTTCTGGTATCCCAATGATTCCCTAGCTTCCCCCTATGAGAGAAAACAAAACGGCCCTTCACTTTCTGTGGCTGGCTAATCTCACTTAGCATAATGTTCTCCAGGTCCATTCCATTTTCCTGCAAATGACATAATTTTGTTCTTTATTGCTGAGTGGAATCCCATTGTGTATACATCCCATAATTTCATAATCCACTCATCTGTTGATGGACATCTAGTTTGGCTGCATAATTTGGCTAGCGTGGATTGTAGCACTTACATTCTGCCCCCTGCCATAATGCCCGGGCCCCTTTTGGCCTTATCCACTCAGTGGCCATTGTCCGTCCTTCCGCTGTGGTTAATTTATTCCAGAATGGTGGTTCTCGAAGCTTGACGTATGCATGAACTGCTGCTTGGGGATTTTCCTGAAGTGAGGATTCTGGTGCAGCAGGTCTGAGGTAGGGCCCAAGGGCTCATCTTTCTAACAAGTGCCCCCATGACATCAGCACTGCTGCTCTGAGAACCACACTTGGAGGCACATGCTCCAGGGTTTTTTGTTTACTTTATGCTATGGTTAGCTATGGCATGTCCCCTGAGAGCTCATTTATTAAGGTTCAGAGTTAATGTAATTAAATCATGTCATCTCAGCAGTGGGTAAATCGATTGTAATGGATTTGCTGGGTGGTCATGTAAGCAGGTGGGGAGTAGCTGGAGAAGGTGGGCCCCTGGAGGTGTGGCCTTACGGACTGTACTTTTATCTTTAAATCCTCTTGCTGCTGGCTCTGACTCCTACATCCAGCCCCCATGATGTGAGAACAGAGGCCTTGCATTCTCCCTCTCTCTGCTTCCATGCTCTGAGCTCCAGAGACCAGGCCTGCCATGGACCAAACCCTACCATCTCGAAAAAAAAAAAAAAACTGCGAGCAAATAAATCTCCCTTCCTCTAAGTTGTGTGGTCTGTTGTTTAGGATTATAGCAGTGAAAATGTGGACTGAAGCCGGGCGTGGTGGTGCACACTTGTAATCCCAGCATTTGGGAGGCTGAGACTAGAGGATCCGGGTTCGAGGCCAGCCTCAGCTACCTAGTGAGGCACTCTACAACTTAGTGAGACTCGGTTTCAAGATAAATAATAAAAAAATAGGGCTGGGGCTATAGGGGTATAGCTCGGAGGTAGAATGCCCCTGAGTTCAATCGCCAGTACCGCAAAAAAAAAAAAAAAAAAAAATGTGGACCGAGCACTTTGCTTCTTGGTTGACCAGATCTTATCTTCAGGTTGCTCTGGGGCCTCTCCTTTCTCTCCATAGATCACTGGTGCTATCTCCCACGAAGTTCCAAGAATATTTTAATCTTCTCGCCTATGTGTGTACATGGGGTGGAGGATACCCTGCCTGAGCTTAACACATGTGGGTCATATAAAACTATGTTGCTCAAAATTCGTGTGTCTATGTTGGATATGGGATGTGGTCACTAAATGTTACTATCATCAGTTTAAGACGAGCCTCAATTTTATCTTTAAAACAAAATGTTTTTTAGGTGATTTTTTTTTCCACCTGGATAACCAGAGGATTCCTTTTATATCCTCAAGGTTTAGTAATTCCACCAAAGTATTTTGACTTTTTCAAACAATAGTTTCAAGCCTTTCCTTCAGGAGATCTCTCCTCAGTGTGCCTCTGAATGAGTCTTGCTATATTTTTTGGTGTCTCAGGTATCATGTGGAACAGAGCAGGATGTATCATATTGAGGGTGTCGTGGGTTATGCTCCCATGAGGCTGCTTCTAGAATTTTCTCTCAGCTAAGAGAAAGTGCAGTCAGAGACAGAGGCAGAGCTAAGAATACCCTCAGCTATTACCCAGGATCCCACACTTTCCCCTGCACCTATGGCCCTCATGTTATTAGAAGGTCTTGGAGGGGTGGGTATGCTGTTCACCTTTACAGAAATCCAATCTTGCCCAGAGTTTGTGGGGGTTGACATCAGTTTCCAATGTTCCAAAGTTCTTCCAAATTCCACTACATTTTTTTTTAAAGCGTGACAGGCATTTCCTTATTTTAATGAAGATTGATCTTTCTTCCCTTTTTACTGATCTCATTTTGATGGGTTTTAAGAGAACAGAGTATAGGAAAACAGTATCTAGACAGTGCATTCCAGATATTCTTAAGTGGATAAAGCAATACGAACTGATTTTCTCTTTCTATCCTCTTAGTAATTCCCTGCCAGGGAGAGTCCACTAGGGCCATGCATATTTTAATGGGGGATCACTCTGTCTGGGGTCAGTTTAAACTGGAGGTTCCTTGGCCAGAAGGGATCAATGATCTCTTGAAAATACGATATTTAAAATTCAGTACCGCTGTGCAAAGACTGAGCAATGGGCATTGCTACTTTCCTGGTTCAGAGTATCCTCAGCTTAGCCCCTTGGGGCGCCCTTTTCTTGCCAGGCATGGCCATTGAAGTTAGTGTTGGTGACGTCTACCCAGAATGTACTCCATGAACACATCCTCAAAGAATGACTACTGGGATGCGGTAAAAGCCGGCCTAAAGAGACCTGTTACCTATGGCTGGCTTTCACACACACACACACACACACACACACACACACACACACACACACACCATGGAGAATTTCCCCGCTGATTAGTTTCATCTGGAATGTTGATACATGGACGTGACTTAAGCAAAACAAGAAAGATCATCTTCCCTTCATACATTTAGCTGGAGATATGTGGAAGGAGATGATAGAGAGATTCCAAAAGACTTCGCTTTCCTGTCCCTTCCTGCCGTGGCCAAGAACTCCGTTACATTCGAACGACATCTTTCTTCTCCCACTTTCTCAACGAACCTGACTAACACATAGATGCTTGCAAAGAGGTGCCTGGACCTCTCTCCCCATTGCTCCGACTCCTGCGAGCATCCCTGGGCCAGCTCCCCGGGGTGGGAAGCGCGTGTGAACTCAAGCTTCTCCTCTTGTTTCTCTGCAAAGGCTGTTGGATTGGCAAACGGTGAAGGAGAGGAAGCCTGGACCCACCGAGGCCACCGACCCTGCTCCTGGGGCAAAGGTCACGTGCACCCGTCATTTCATGTGCTATTAATTGCTTATTCAGGTTTTATTGGAAACAGGATTGCTGGCCAGAAGAATTCCAAGGTGAACGCCCCCCTCCCCAGCACCTTAAGTACATTTTCCAGCTGTGACCTCATAGATATGGCACTGGATTACTTCAGAATGAAAGCTTTGCCACTTTCCAAATAGCTCCTGCTTTACCCCATTTATTTATTTATTTGGTACTGGGGATGGAACCCAGGGGCATTCTACCTCTGAGCTATAGCCCCGGCCCTATTTTTTGTTCTTTATTTTGAAACAGGGTCTCACTAAGTTGCGAGTGCCTCACTAGGTAGCTGAGGCTGGCTGTGAACCCAGATCCTCCGGTCTCCACCTCCCAAGTACTGGGATTACAAGCGTGTGCCACCACGCCTGGCTCTATTTTTGATTCTTTATTTGGAAACAGAGCCTCGTTAAGTAGCTGAGGCTGGCCGCGAACCTGAGATCCTCCTGTCTCAGCCTCCCAGGTACTGAGACTACAAGCGTGCGCCACCACGCCTGGCTCTTTACCCCATTTATGATTGGCTCCAACAGTATGGGGAGTCATTCCCAGTTGTCAGAAATGAAAGTCGAGAGCCCACCTTGCCTAAACTCCAAAGCATGAAAGATTGACAGCTCCCGCGAGCCTCCGGAGCTCAGTAACAGGTCTGCAGGGGTTGCACATGGGCAGGGAGCAGAGAGGTTGCTCCTTGGCACTATCCTTGTCTGCTCTGCCTCTGCAGGGTCCAGCCTGCAAAGATGCTCACGCCTCTGGGGGGGACAGCTGTGGAATCCGTGCCCGCCTGCGGGTGACTGTGATAAGAGCAGATTGTAGGCACTAGAGGTGGCAGCCCAACTGCCGTATCACCGCTGCATGCTGACGAGGCCATATGTCAGGAGACACATCTGGGAGAGCCAGTGGGTGATTTAGGCAGACACTCTTAAAATGAGAGTGAGGAGGGAGAAGAGGAGGAGGTGTCAGCCCTGAGAACCCCAGGGCCAAGCTGCACTGGGAAAGGGAGGCCATTTTGCCCTCCCCCTTCCCCGCCTCCCGCTGAAGCCGCCACCCCTTCCTCACACCCAGCCTCAGCTCAGCGCCACCCAGCTCACTTCCAAACATCACCCCCAAGAAAGTGTCCCCAGCCTCCTTTGGTGAAAACCAGAAGCTCCGCTGACAACAGCCACAGTATTTCCTCTCGACTGTGGATTTAGCACATTGTAAACACCAGCGTGTAAAACTCACTCAATTGCATGTCGAGCAGGAGAGCCGGTTCCTGATTAAACTCAGCTGCTCTTTGAAAGGCTGACGGGATGAACCCATCCTGGGGGTGGAGGACGCGGGGTTCTGCGTGGTAGTGGCCGTGCATCTAATGGTAGGCGAAGGGAACCCCTACCCGGAACTTGAATGTTATTTTCTGCTTGAGGCAGGGGGCAGAAGGCACGGGGGTCAGGGTGAGAGGTGGAGGTGGAGGTACCAGAGTCCGAAGTCCACCCTGTGAGAGCGGTAGGGTAGCCAAGGGACCAGGAGCGTCTTCCCTTTACTTCTGAGCACCTGACCTCGGCCTTGCTCTGTGTACGCTCCTGACCAAAGCTTTGACCTTTAATTGAGGGACTGGAAGACGCAGGGCAGTTGGGACATTTGTGGCAGCCTTAAGCAGCAGCAGATGCATCTGCATGGAGAGTTTGGAGAATCGGGCACCGGGATTGACTCGTCTGGTTCACCTGGCACCTGTGGGGTGGCCCAGGCTCTGCAGCCCAGCTGACCTGGATTCTGAGGACCCCAGGGCTTTCCCAAGGGCTTTTCCTTTTCTGTTTCTTTAGCTTAACCACAGTCGGTCTCTGTTGCTCAGAGCCTGGAGTCCTAACGGATGTGAGCGTGGTGCTGAGTTCTGAGTCAGCCAGGTGTTTCAAGTCTGCTTCTAGCAGGAAGACCACACATACTCACTGAACCGAGAGGCGCCTATCCAGAATTAGGTAAATTGGCTAACACCAGTGTGTGCTGGTGGCAGGCGCTGCGGGAAACATGGAGGAAACGTGTCCTCGTGGAGATTACAGACTGGCGGAGGAGGCGCGCCTGTCCAGCTTCCAGAATACCCATCCAGATGGGTTCCATTTGGAATCCTGCTTGCCCGGCGGGAACTTGCGTCATTTACAAAGCAGGTGCCCACCAGGCCTTTGCGGAAGGCCTGACGCTCCACAGAGACAGCCCACTGGAGCCCGGCTTTTGTGTCAGTGTGAATCACTTACCCTTTTATGGTTTGTTATATGGTATAGCTCTTTCTTCTAGTTTTTGCTTCCTGTTTTTTTTTTTTTTTTTTTTGCAGTACTGGGGATTGAACTCAGGGGCATTCTACCCCGGAGCTATACCCCCAGCCCTATTTTTTATCCTTTATTTTTATTCCGCACTAAGTTGCAGAATGCCTCATTAGGTAGCTGAGGCTGGCCTCGAACCCGGATCCTCTGGTCTCAGCCTCCCAAATGCTGGGATTACAAGTGTGTGTCACCACGCCCGGCTTGCTTCCGGGTTTTATTTTCCTTTCTTCTTATTTAATGGACCTCAAGAGGGAGGGAATTCTGGTTGCAGTGGGTCATAGATTTACATACCTGTGTTTAGGGGTGAAAGGACCCTGGATCGCAGCTGTGAGTGGGATGGGTATGTGGGGGGGGGTGTCAGGAGCTCCCACCTCCAGCCTTGCTACTCCTGTGCCCGTCCAGCTAGCAAACACACCCTTACATTTTGTTGATGGAGCTTGGTGACATCTTTCTGCACATAGGACAGTGGCTCTGTCTTCCAGTTTCTGCACTATTCTTGGTACCGTCTGGTACCTGCTTCATGAACCCTTGTATCTCAGCGCACCTTGGTCACCAGGAGCCTCAGACTCCCTGCTGCTGGCATACCTCCCAAAGGCAGGCAGAGATCTGCCGGGCATGAAAACGTGATCCTTTAGACTGCGGAACTGGAGACGGGCCTGGGAAACTTGTAAACAAAGATGGCGGGCACAGTGCCTGCGGCTGCTCGAGACGACAGCCTGGGAGGACTCTCTGAACTGAGGCCAGAATAATGAGGGCTCAATTCAAGGTGGAGGGAGGGCCCTGGGCGTGGCACAGACCCAGCCACTCAGGAGGAAGAGGCGAGAGGATTGTGAGTTCAAGGCCAAATTGGGCAACAGAGCAAGACCTCCATCTCAAAAAAAAAAAAAAAAAAAAATATTGGGAAGAGAATTCCAGGCAGAGGATTTGGTGAATACAAGAATACAATGGCCCTGTGGTGGGGAGATCTTGGCAGTGTCCAGGGCCAGGCAGGGGCACAGGCTGCTGCAGCACGGTGCTGGGAGAGCTGTGAGCTAGGTCTAAGAAGTAGGCAGGGGTGGGCGGTATCAGCCCCTACATTGCTTTCAACCAGCCTGCCTGCCTTCTTTCCTTTCTTCCTTCCTTCCTCTTCCTCTTCCTCTTCCTCTTCCTCTTTCTCTCTTCCTTCCTTCCTTCTTTCTTTATCTTTCTTGTTTTGCTTTTTCTTCCAGTGTGCATTGAACCCAGGGGCATTCTACCTCCAGACTACACCCCCAGTCCTTTTTATTTGTTTGTATTGAAACGGAGATTTGCTAGGTTGCTGAAAGTCTTGCTAAAAGTTGCTGAGGCCAGTCTTGAACCTACAATTCTTTTTTTTTATTTTTTTGTGGGTTGGGGATTGAACTCAGGGGCATTCTACCTCCAAGCTACACCCCCAGCCCTATCTTTTTTTTTTTTTTTTTTTTTTTTTTTTTTTTTTTTTGGCGGTACTGGGGATTGAACTCAGGGGCATTCTACCTCCGAGCTATACCCCCAGCCCCATTTTTTATTCTTTATTTTGAAACCGAGTCTCACTAAGTTGCGGAGTGCCTCACTAGGTAGCTGAGGCTGGCCGCGAACCCGGATCCTCTGGTCTCAGCCTC